>PNEQ01040663.1:0-16338 GCA_003012365.1 Medauroidea extradentata | reverse complement strand
CCCAGGGAGCTCCTACTCGGACATCCCAGGGAGCTCCTGCTCGGATATCCCAGGGAGCTCCTGCTTGGACATCCCAGGGAGTTCCTCAGAGGAGCTCCGTGGGAGCTCCCTGTAAGGACATCCCTGGGAGCTCCCTAGATGAGGAATTTAGGATGACCCAAATTCATCTTCCAAGGAGCTTCCTGGGATGTGATGTACTTTTCGAGGAGGTACTTGGGACGTCCTAGGGACTTGGTTTTTCGGAGCTCTCGGACATCCGAAATATCCATCCTTAGGACATCCCGAGGATCGCATGTACCCGGATATCCTCAAAGGATGTCCCTAGGACATCCTAGGGACTTACTGTGCTGGTAGGGAAGTTCACTAGCTGCAGCAACCAGTTTAGTTTTATTAGCAAATCACTTATTGACAGCATGAACATGGAAATAATTGGTAGACAGCAGAACTCTAACTCTCGACGCTTTGAGACTTCACCTACATAATCAAATTCAATGCAAAATATCCGAATGGACCTGTATGGAACAATTCACAAGTTTCTGTAACTGCCTTCGAGAGCATGCATTGCTTTTCTCTACTTCCGATAGATTCTAAAGATATGGAGAAAATTTGAAAACACAAAATTTACGGCTCGCTAATCCTGTGGAAGAAGCTGGCGACCTTCCGATACAGATAACAGATGGAGACGATTACCGAAAATTTGTTAAAGACGCTTCACTTATACACATGTCAACATCAGTGATGTTTGTATCAAACTTTGGGAGGCTACTCAGTGGATGCACCTATGACATCAGTATAACATACAGCTGTGAGTTACATCAGTCTGAATCAACCATGTGACAATACTGTTCAAAATGTTTGGAATTTAGCAACAGAAGGATTTTATCATCAGAACCAAATCGATTCTTGAGCATAAAAAATTTCGCACTTTTCAAAGGTTTCCATGCTTCTTATTCTATTCACGATGGACGAAGAGCTGTTTGCCAACCACAAAAAAACTTAATTTTCATTTACCGTGTACCACTAGAAATGCACAAAAGGGATTTGACGCAAATGTAAAAAATTAAATAAAATAAAAACCTTCAATTTCAAAATGATTCTTTGAATTCAAAATACATACCAAATACCTTGTCAAACAGAAAAAAAATGTGAAAAACCAAAATGCAAGACATAGCACCGGGGATTCGACAGAAAATGCAGCGAGGAAGTTTTTAAAATAGTTTGCAGATTATCAGAGTAAAACAATTACTCCTGCATACCCAAACACCAGACTATAAAGAAAAAAATTGGAAAAGATACTGGAAGTAACAATCGAGAAGACAAAAGATAAGTGAATAGTTTAAAGAACTGACAACTTAGGTAGCAAAGAAAATAGAAGCTGCAACAGGAAGAACAACAGAGAATAAAATGATAACCGATTATTTGATTGAACTTGAAAAATATTGAATTAGACACAACGAATCAATCAAATAATTGGGAGACATTCTAAAACTGTAGAAAGGAAATCAGGAATAGTAATTATTTTAGTTAACTAAACATAAGGAGAAAAACTGCTGGTGTGACAGCAGACAACTAAGACAGTGCAGCAAAGCATCATCCAAAGAGAAAATAAATGCAGATACGAATTGGCGATATAATCCTACCCAAAAATAGATGTCATACCAAGACACCTCTGGAAGAGAGTTCGAATTAAAGAAATAAAAGAAAGGTGAGACGAACTTGTGAGAAGAGCAATACTTTCAACTCCAGATGGACGTCACCTAAGGTGAGTGGAAATGCCAAAGGAGCTAAGTGCCAAAAATATGTTTTCGTTAAAAGGCTCAAACAGCGCTGCAAAAGCCTGAGGACAAATGAGGGTGGCGATCTTAAATTGCTCTAAAATCTGTCAGGAAAATAATTAAGATTTAATTCTTACTGTTCAGCTCCAGCATTAATATACCTGACAACTCATGGGTGATACAGCATGTGTGTGTGTGTATTCGTATTATATTGGCATCAAGACCTAGTTCATTTTGATGTAAGAAATTCAATTTCGTCTCTTTTGGCACTTAGCTCCTTTAGCATTTCCACTCTACTATTCAACTGGATACCTTCCCTGATAGCAAAATAAACTTGATTCAAGCTTGAATCAAGCTTGACATTACAAGTCTGCATGCTTGCAACAAGCTTGTCATGTCAAGGCATAAGTTTGAATCAAGCTTGACTCAAGCTGACTAGTCTCCACACGACAAGCCTGTAGCAAGCTTGCGGGGAAAGCTTGATTCAAGGTTGCTGCAAGCTTGTAAGCATGCATAACGACTGTTCTTCAACACCGAACAGCGACCCACTGGCAATATTCACACCAACGGCACGCGGCACCCTGGAACACATCCTGCAGGCTTCCGATACTGACGGGACCAATTGAGTGGCCAAGTTTATGCAGCCACGTGCTCAACAGCGCAATACAAAGGAAAGTGCTACGTGCTCAACAGCGCAATACAAAGGAAAGTGCCACGATTTCAACTAAACCGATCAAGTAACGTCACTTCAATACCTCCCAACACCAGTTAAGCAAGGGACATTGGTCGTTTCACCAAGCACTGTGCCGTCGCTAATCCCGACGTGCCCAAATACCGAAGCGTGTGTCGCTTGAAGCAGATAGTGTGAGAGTTGTTATACCAAGATAGTAGTGGCGAGGCATTCCCAGTATTTTTTCGATATCGTTAAGCACCCACAAGGGTGCAAAGTGCCTAGAATTTGCTTAACAACGCTGAACCGCCGAGCATGGCCCAGGCTGGCAATCTGACAAGCACAAAGACCGTGCAAAGTGCACCCAACATTATTTATAGAAAATAATAATAGTGAATGATGTATCATGTCAAAGTGTTTTATGTGTTCTATTATGATAAGTAGTGCCAGCTCGGACTTTGAGAGACTGTTTAACAAGATAACCGGAGTGGAAGGTATATTAAAAATAAAAATAATTTCCCTCAGTATGTTTATTCACATTATGTAAGCCAATTCAATTGTGTTAATGTCTTTACGGGCTAACATATATTTTATGTCGTTTTTTAATTGAATGTATTCAGTTTCAAGACTATGTGCTTAAAGCTGCCGCAAGCATAGTTTTGGTGGGCACTCTCAGCTACCTAGCAGGAGCGGGCGCCATTGCTCCTCAGTCTTGTCTCGGGCGTGTATGGGGTAGGCCAGTGGCACGCTGCTCCTGGACCAGCATCATACTTTGTATGATCATGTAACTGCAATAGTTTTCAGCTTTATTTTTCTGGAACGGTATTATGTAACTATAATTTAGACTGTCCAGGAGCACAGCCACCCCCATCTGTGCAAGTTCATTCGCCAAGGGGTTAATTTATAACGTAATTCCACCATTGTGCAACTCAGTGTTCGCGCATTATCGTGATAGCCACCCACAGGCTATAGACGTAGGGACATCTAAGGCACATTTGTGCATTCTATAGTGGGCCAGTAACGACTCAATAAATACGTAGTGAAACCTATTCATGCAAGTGAGTTATTTTGCCATGGCCACTTCATGGCCTTTCGGGAGCTAGCCCCACCAACCAGCCGCTTTACAGCTCTACATCAACACATCGCTGCTCTAGAACCATGTTGTTCTAACTCCATTTTTTTAAAGATTTATGGCTAGTCTACACTAACTCCATTCATTTTACATTACAGTACAGAGGAAATAGAAATATTCAACTCAGAAGGTATAGAACCAGCATGTTCTACTTTTTGTTCTATATCCATTGCAAAGGTGGAGACAGAGGGGACTCGCCACACGGGCGGTAGACCTGCGGCCGTCACCAGCAGCAACCGGCACTCTCAAGGGCATTAAGACAACTCTTCCCCTCATTTCCCTCGCCACAAACACATCACTTCGGAATTCCCAATTAAAACAAATTACTATCGCAAGGGCGAAAGGATGTGTGTCACACATCTTTGAGCCAAGGATGTGTGGAAGGGTGCATCTTGGATCCTCGGTAGAATTCGGACACGAATAAAAAAAGGCAGCGTCTTTAGGGTTGTGATGTACTTTCAAGAATGCGAATATGCGAAGGATCCTTCAAGGCACAATATTCGGAAACAGCCAGTTAACTCTAGCAGGTTAGTTTTTGTAAACATCCTTTGAAAATAACTAATTCATATAGTTCTTTACCGCAACGATTATTTTTAGTTATTCCTTACTGTTGTAGAGTACTTGCTTAGACTAGCGTAGTTGTCTCAGGGAGTCAGTGACGGCAATGGCATGAGTGTAAGAAACACGCAGTGTCGGTGTGTGTATGCCTAATCCAGTAAAGATAGAACAATTCTGGCGACGAGGATGGGATGTGGCAAAAATAAGTGTTTGTTGAAATGCTGGAAAAAATTTGACAGTTACTGCGGGTTTTGTTAGCGGCCGGGACTTTGGGTACAACAAGACGGGTTCGGTTCGTATCACACAATAAACATGTCGTTCGGGAAAATTGAAGAGTTCCGGGAAGAAGATGGCGAGTTTGAAAATTACGTGGAAAGGATTGAACACTATTTTAAGGCTAACAAAGTGAAAAATGAAGACCGGTGCAGTTTGTTCTTAACTCTTATCGGACCCAACACGTACAATGTGTTCCGAAATTTGTGTGTGCCGGATAAGCCGGGGACTAAGTCTTATGAGGAATTAACGGGAATTTTGTTGTCTCACACGCACCCAAGAAAATTATTATTGCAGAACTAGTGAAATTGCTACACCGGAAGCAAAAATATGGGGAAAGTGTGTCCGAATATGAAGTGGCCTTGCAGAAACTGTCTATGTCATGTGACTACAAGCTATTTCTTAACGAAGCGCTGCGGGATACATTTGTGAGCAGGTTAAGTAATGAGGACATGGTGCAGCGACTGTTAATGGAAGAAATGTCAGACTTTCAAACGGCCTTGGAAAAGGCTCTGATAATGGAGGCTGCGCTTAGACAGGCAAAGGTGTTTCGCCCGACAGGCATGGAAACGCAACCGACATATCATTGGGACGTTACGTCAGCGGAAGAGGCATATGCATTCGGGGGACACCCTCCCCCCCCAATAAGGATAAGTGAACTGTCAGGTACTAAACCTAGGTCAGTTAGTGGGCCACCAAAGAAATGTTTTGGTGTGACAGTGTGGAGCACTTAGCGTCCAAATGCCCCTTTGTTAGTTATGTTTGCCATAAGTGTAGCAAGAAGGGGCACGTACAGAAGGCCTGCCGAAGCAAAAGTGTAAATAACACTCAAGAGGGACATGTAGTGCATGAGGAAGAGCGGGAGCATCTCGGTGGACTCGGAGAGAGGAAGCTGATGAGGGATGATTTTACAGGGCTCCTGAACATTGGGGTTAATGAAGGAAAATGGACAAACAATGGATACCAGGGTTTACAGGTGGGAATTCATATAATTGATCATCTGGAAAATATGTTAATTGACATGGGGGCAGTGGTCTCAGTCTGTTCTGACGTGACATACAGACCAAAGTTTGGGTCATTGGAGTTAAACAAGGCGAATTTTGCCTTGCGTACGTACTCAGGAGTATCATTACCAGTTCTAGGGGAGTGCATGGTACCTGTAAAATACCAAAATGTCGAGTGTGTGCTGCCAATGGTGGTGGTAGACAGCAAAGGGAAGAGGATGCCTACCATTTTTGGAGAAATTGGTTAGGTAAGCTCAAATTGGATTGGCCAGAAATATTAGGGAACATTAGTGAACATATGGCAGTAGTGAATCAGTTGGAAGAGAGTACGGGAACTGAAGATCGTAAAGCATTGATTCAGGGGCTCAAGCGGAAATTTCAGGATATTTTCCAGCCTACTTTAGCAACCATTAAAGGAGCAGAGGTGAACATTTACGTCAAGGAGGGGACCACAGCAGTGTTTCGTAAAGCCCGGCCAGTACCATTTGCCATGAGAGAGGAAGTAGAAAGAGAACTGGGTAGAATGGTACAAAAATGGGGCTATTTACCCAGTAAGGAAGTCAGAATGGGCAACACAAGTAGTGTGTGTAAGGAAAAAAGATGGCACAGTGCGCCTGTGTGCAAATTTTAAGGTAACATTGAATCTGGTAGTGGAGTTGGAGCATTACCCACTGCCTACTCCAAATGAATCATTTAATGTGTTGTCGGGAGGTAAGGTGTTTTCAGTCATTGATTTATATTCTGCGTACTCACAATTAGCGGTAGATGCAGACAGCCAACCCTTGCTGACAATTAACACTCATAAGGGGTTGTATCGATTCACACGATTGCCATTTGGGCTATCCAGTGCTCCCAGTATTTTTCAGGCGACCATAGACCAAATCTTGTCTTGGCTTCCAGGAGTCGTTGCCTATTTGGATGACATATTGGTGGTAGGGACGAGTATGGAGGCTGGCCATCAGAAGTTGGAAGCAGTATTAAAACGTTTTGGCAGAATTTAACATAAAAGTCAGGGCAGACAAGTGCAAGTTTCTATGTGACAGTGTGATCTACTTGGGTCATAAGGTAAGTGCAAATGGTATTCAACCGACTGAAGATAAGACAAAGGCCATTGTGGAAGCGCGGTCACCAAGAAATGTGACCGAACTACGAGCTTATTTGGGACTGCTTCAATTCTACGGACGATTCTTGCCAAATCTGGCAACTGTGCTTTTTCCGCTTCATGAATTGTTACAACACACAAAAGAATGGAGTTGGACAGAAGCATGTGAGAGGGCGTTTAAAGAAAGCAAGCAGTTACTCTCGAAGAGCCCCGTCTTAGTTCCGTATAACCCACAGCTTCCAACTGTCGTCACATCAGATGCCAGTTCGTACGGAGTGGGGGCAGTTATAACCCACAGGATGCCAGATGGCGACGAACAGCAAATTACATTTGCCTCGAAAACGTTAACCAAGGCTGAATCAGCCTACAGTCAGGTGGAACAAGAAGCATTAGGGATAATCTTTGCAGTAAAAAAGTTTCACTGTTACTTGTATGGAAGGCCACTTACCTTGGTGGCAGAACATCAGCCCTTGATGACCTTGTGTGGTAACAAGAAGGACATACCACTGATAGTGGTAGCCATAATACAACGTTGGGCTCTTCTGCTAGCTGCAAACCAGTATGAGATACAGTATAAAAGGGGGACCCAGATCGCCCATGCAGATGGCCT
Source organism: Medauroidea extradentata (assembly GCA_003012365.1). NCBI lineage: Eukaryota > Metazoa > Arthropoda > Insecta > Phasmatodea > Phasmatidae > Medauroidea > Medauroidea extradentata. The sequence goes on along the minus strand of PNEQ01040663.1, from coordinate 9,214 downwards.
GTCTAGATTGCCAAGGCCCAATATGGAAGCAGTAAAAGATTCACAGGCAACTGAGGAGGAGGCGGTGTTCCTCTTTACCAGTGGTAGTGACTGTCCTATCCAAGCTAGGGATATTGCTAGACAAACAACACAAGACCCCATCCTGTGCAAGGTGAGGGAGTACATGTGGCATGGGTGGCGTGCTGAAGTACCTCCTGAAATGGGGCCATACAAGGTACGACAACTGGAATTGTCGGTGGAACAGGACTGCATTATGTGGGGACATTGGTTTGTTATCCCAGCTGTTCTGCGAGAGGAAGTGTTGCAGTTGCTGCATGAAGAGTACCCAGGTATGACCAGGATGAAAATGTTGGCACGAAGCGTGGTTTGGTGGCCTAACATAGGTGGGCAGTTGGAAACAAGGGTGAAACAGTGTTCAGTCTGTCAGACTGTTCAGAATACTCAGGTGCCAGGCCCATTGCAACCCTGGTAGTGGCCAAATCGCAGATGACAGAGAATCCATTTAGATTATGTAGAACGGGAACATTCTCAGTTCTTATTGGTCGTAGATGCATATTCGAAATGGTTGAAAGTGATGGTAATGTTATCCACCGTAGCATCGCTAACAATAGCAAAGTTAAGGATGCTGTTTGCATCATATGGACTGCCAAAAGTGGTAGTTACAGATAACAGCACACAGTTTCATTCTCATGAGTTTCAGCAATTTGTAACAGCACATGGCATTCAACACGTACAAACACCGCCATATCATCCGCAATCGAATGGGACCATTGAGCGTCAGGTGGGAACATTGAAGAGGTCACTGGAGAAGCAAGTGCTACTTGGTAATACATGAGGGAAGCATACATTACAACATCGTCTGGGTAGTTTCTTATTTGCCTACAGAAATACCCCACACACGATTATCAGTAAAACCCCAGCAGAGTTGTTCCTACAAAGGAAACCACGCACAAGACTCAGCTTGTTGAAACCTTCTCTGCAGCAAGACAAGGTGGAAGTACAGGAGCATATGAAAGAACGATTGGATCAGCATCGTAAGTCGTGGAAGGAATTCAGCGTGGGGGAGAGTGTCTATGCGAAGACTGTTGGGGACAAGTTCTGGATGCGTGGGGTAACCATCAAGTGGGTGAGTCCAGTCACCTACATAGTGGAAGTCGAAAGTGGTACCAAGGTGGTTCATGTGGACAATCTGAAGACGTGCTATTCTTCCAAACAATATTATGAATGGCAACAGCCACAGGACTTGCCATCTGCACCACCAGAAAAAGAGAAGTGGGGGGAAATGGAATCTGGGGAAAGGACCCTGCAGGGAACCAGCGAAGACATCAGTGGAGGAGTTGGATGGTGACTTGGCAGGGTCACAATCTCCAGTAGTGAGGAGGTCAGCATCGCTAAGACCAGTATCGCCACCATCACCACCGTTTCGTGGGTTCCCGGTAACATCAGAAGTTGGGGACAGTGAAGCTCCAACATATAGCCCAAGACGTTCATGTAGAAACAAGAAGCAGCCAAGCAAACTAAATTTATAAATTGTAACTTAAAAAAAACTGAGGTGAAGAAGGGGAGTGTTGTAGAGTACTTACTTAGACTAGCATAGTTGTCTTAGGGAGTCAGTGACGACAATGGTGCGAGTGTAAACAACACGCAGCATCGGTGTGTGTATGCCTAATCCAGTAAAGATAGAACATATACTTTCAAAAAATATGTAATTAAAAAATTGTTCTGGCTACTAACTTTATTACATCATACGAAAATTATCAATATAAACATGTATTACAATTGTTTTTCACGCAGTTCACTAAGTTACCGACCCTGATAGCAAAATAAGCTTCATTCAAGCTTGAATCAAGCTTGTCATGTCAAGCCATAAGGTTGAATCAAGCTTGAATCAAGCTGCAGTAAGCTTGCAATAAAAGCTATATTCAAGGTTGCTGTAAGCTTGTAGCAAGCTTGGCACGTACAAGGCAGGATACAACTGTAAAAAATAGACTTGACTCAATCCTGAATCAAACTTACCAATTAGGGCTTGTAATGTCAAGCCTAAATCAAGTCAATTGTAGGCTTGCCGCATACTTAGATGCTATCTTGGGAGAGTGTTGCACCTCTGGGGACTGCAGTCAGGGTGGTCGGGCTCAAACTCTGCCCACATTTTTCCATTGTTAACATTATAAAGGAAATAACGATTGCTGGAACCATGCTTTAAAATTGTGAGCGAAGGAAGTATTTCATAAATTGATACAAATTACATTTTGATAAAACTGTTTATCATAGTGGGAGGGAAGCGGGCAGAGTTTGAGTCCTACCGCAAGATTGCAGTGCCAAAAATGTGACGTATGCTCAACAGTCCACGCGTGCATCGCGACCGTTTGTCAACACACACCAGCGACACAGGCCGTATTTACGACAACGGCGCGCGGCATTCGGAAGGCACCCTGCATGCGCCCGGTACTGACGGGACCGACTGAGCACTCAAGTTAATGTGGCCACGTGGTTAGCAAGCGAACACAAAAGTAAGCGCCAATATTTAAAGTAAATCAACCACGTACCATCACCGTAATGCACCTCAACACCAGCTAAACAAGGGACACTAGTCGTTACAACAAGCATTACGCCGTCGCTGATCACGACGTGTACAAATGCCGGAACGAATGTCGCCTGAAACAGACAGTGCGGGAGTTACTAGGGCAAAGTAATAATGGAGAAGCAGTCTCCATATTTTTTAGGGAATTATTGAGCACCCACAAGTAGAGAAACCAATTTATTAGGTAAAGTGCTTCACAATTGTTCAACGACGCTGGACCGCTGGAAGCGGCCCAGACCGACAACCTGGCAAACACAAAGACAGCACAACACGTCAACAACTTTTTATACTTAAAATAAGAATAGTGATTAATGTGTTATATCTAAGTGTTCTCCGTGTGTTAAAATAATAAACAGTGCCAGCTCGGACTTAGAGAGACAGCTTAAGAATGCAACCAGAGCGGAAGGCACAATTAAATTAATTGCGCTATGTAAGTTTATTTATGCCATTTCAGCAAACCCAATTATGTTAACATCTCCAAGGGCTCATATGTGTCTCATGTAAATTTTAGTGTCTTTGTATGTAAACAGCTACAACACAACATGCTTAAAGCAGCCTCGTGAATAGTTTTGGCAGGCGCTCTCAGCTACTAGCGGGAGCGGGCGCCATTGTTCGGAAGTCTTGTCTCGGGCGTGTAGGAGGTAGGCCATGTATTCGCGGCTCCTGGATCATCACCGTATCTTGTCGTATCATGTAGCTGCAATAGTGATTTGATCTAGTTTTTCAGGAACCTTATCAACGTAACACTAATTTAATCGTCCAGGAGTAGAGCCTCCTCCATCCCTGCAAGCTCTTGCGCCCAGGGGTTTATCTTTCCAACGTAACTTCACCATCGCGTAACCAATGTTCGTGGTTACCGAGTTAGCCACCCACCTGCTATAGACGTGGGGACCGCTGAAGGCACGTACGTGAAGTATACAGTGTGCCAATAATAATGCAATAAATCAGTGGTAAAATATATTCATGCGGGTAAGTTATTTGGCCACGGCCACTTCATGTTCCTTCGGGAGCTAGTCCTACCAACCAGCCGCTTTCCAGCCTCACAACAGCATACATTTCGACGTGAAGGATACAGAGGGGACTCGCCACACGGGCGGTAGACCTAAGGCCGTCACCAGCAGCAGTCGGCACCCTCCAGGACGTAATAAGACGCCTCCACCCTCTTTGCCTTCACCCCCAACACGTCAAATGTATAGCATCATCAGTAACTTGGTGAACTGCAGCCAAACAAGAAGGAGGTAAATTTTCCAGGCGAGTGTCCAGACCTGTTTTTCTACGGCCGTAGTTAACAGTTTGTCACAGCTAAAAAATTTGCCGCTTGAGCGCTGGTATAGCTAATCGGTGCAAACTGACCAATTTCAGAGCTTTCCTGAATTTTATGTTACACAAAAACTTATAATTTTAAATTCCAAATTGGTTCGTTTTAACTGTTAACCTAAATTGAGCGACTTCTGTCATTTTCAAACCTGTTTAAATTTAAATTTACAAAGGTTTTGTAGTTTTCTGGTCCCTGTGTGATAGCAGCGAAACTAGTGGAGAAATTTTCCGTGTTTTTTTTTTAATTTAATTTTTTTTTCTTGCAATTGGGCTTCAGCCCTGTGGCAAGGATTTGCTTAACCTACCTCTTCTCAATTTTCCGACCCCATCAACCTTTTCCAAAACTCCCTCGCTCCCGTCACCTCAACCACATCCCTTGCCAATTCATTCCAATCCTTCACCGTTCTCACCATCATAGTGTTTTTTCCTCTCTCTGTCCTCTTCCCCACCCTCTGTATTTTCCTTCTCCTGAATATACCTCTCTGTATCTTGTCACCCAGTTTGGCCCACCCACCCACCCCCCTCACCACCTTAAACATCCTTACCAGCTGCTCCACTCTCCTCCTCTCCTGCAGTATGCCCCACCCCAGTCCTCTCACCATTACTGATGGTCTGAAATCCTCCTTTCTCTCCCCTTGTGTCCTCCACTTATTTGTGACCCACCTAGCAGCCCTTCTCTGCACTTTTTCCATCTCTACCACTTCCCTTTCCACGTACGGGTCTCAGACCGCCGCCGCATACTCCAAAATGGGCCTCACCATTGTTTTGTATCCCTTTTCTTTCACTTTATTGTCTGTGCCCCTTAACACCCTTCCCAGCAGGGCCAGCGCTCTTCTACCTTTACTTGTAACTCACTTCACTTGCTCGCCCCATCTTAAGCCATCCTGAAGAATAACTCCCAAATATTTATATCTGTTCGCCTCTCCAATCTCATGTCCTCCCCATCTATATGTCTCTCTGACTACCTCTCTTTTCTGTGTAAATCTTAAAATTTTAGTTTTATTTACGTTAATTTTCATCTCATTTTCCTTCGTCCACTGTTCCAATTTGTTTATGTCCTCCTGCAGACACCCACCCTCTCCAATCACCGTCGTCTGCAAAAAGACGAACCCTACAATTCATGTTTATCCCCAAATCCCCCATCCTAATAAAAAAGAGGAGGGGTCCTAAAACACTACCCTGTGTTCCAAACTCTCCCATAAGAAAACACATTTTCCTTCTATACTGGCCGCATTTCGTTACTGCTGAAATCACTGAGATTACTTAGTTTACTGCTAGCAGTATCGGGACAGTTTCAGTATTAGTGGGAATCGTGGTTTGTCTCAGTGAGAATAGTTTCGGAACGATCGGCAATACAGTAATAAATGAGGTTGTAAATATAAACCACAAATTAAATCAATTGATATAAGAGAACCAATTTGGCTTGAAACACAATGTATTAGATCGTGTTATACCTAAAAACGCGGGTAGTTTACGAGTGCACGGTCGTTCTAACCTCTTCTACTAATAAGTATATATACATATATACACATACAGACAGTTATTTTGACCTTGTATTACTTTAGTTAGATTGTTGTGCATGTCCCACAGTCACAGAAATCCTGTATTTATGTCACCTAACCTTCGTAACATCCATAAGTTCTACACTCATTTTTAAAACTCCCGCCATAACTTATTTTACTGACACTACACAACCTCTGCAGCTCCAGTAATCTCAGTAGTCGCCCAGCCTCGCACAGGGTGCTTACACGAAAGCCCGAGAAAACAACTGGTAGTGATCTCAGCAGTTTCGGAACTGCTGCTGACGTTCCTGTTCTGTGACTGAGATGATTACTGAATCAGTGAAATCAGCAGTAATGGAATGCGGCCCTGTCAGCCATTTATTTATTTCTTTTATTTATTTATTAGCCTCCTCTTAATTCTGGTGCATACCAGAATGGGAGTTGTCAATAGTAATATATATATATATATATATATATATACTTACATATAAATTTATATACATATGAATACAAAGCAAAATTCTACAAGAAGCATTTGGATACACATACATATATACACAGGCACATCCTATCCCTATACATACATATATATATTTTTTTATTTATTTTCACATCGTTATTACTACAGGAAACACAATCTTTCAGTTTTATTTATTGATCCTCTGGAGCAAAGCGAGGAGAGTACAGACAGTCGGAATTAATACATGTCAATAAGAAAAACTAATATATAGACAAGATCAATAGAGAGGATTCACAAGAAGAGAAACTGAAATAACACAAAACAAGTAAAATAAAAAAAAATATCAAAAGAGGAGGGGGAAACCCTCTCCTAACTTAAGTAAATTTATAAAATACTAGTGACTTTAAAAATGAATACAGTTTACTTGCTACAGAGCTACACAAAAAAAAAAAAGAATTATGTCACTATTGTAAACTGAGTAGCAAACATATGCTTGAAAGACATAGGATACCTGAAATTCAGGCATAAAACCATCCTACTATATAGATAGTCAAACGGTAATTATATTCTAATATGTGAAAAATATTGATATTATAGGAAACTACAAAATTAAACTAAAGTACAGTGACATACAATATGAAAAATTATAATTATAGTTACTGTTCCTAGATTATGCCTATAACAAAGTTGTTCATAATGTACATACAAAACACTCAGGTACAACAAATGAAGTTAAAACACTAATACATTACTATGACAATGTTCATTTATAGCTACACTCAGATCACTAAAATACAGTACAAATTGTTAACCTACAACAGTAATACTACAAAGTTGACTGCAAAGAAAACTAGGCTTATTCATTAGTCAAGCTCCTACTACGAGAATTTTCATTATTAAGGCTACACCAAAATCACTAACGTACAGTACAAATTGATTGCCTTCAAAACAGTAATACTACAAAGGAGACAGCAGAAAACTAGGCTAATTATCAGTAAAACTTCTGCACAAACATACTCTGACTTTGTAATGTAAGGAAAATCACAGAACTAACTGCACACAAGAAAAGTACATAAAGCCATTTGATGAGAGATCATAACAGATTTACTGCAAATAGGAAAATATGTACAAGTATATTAGAAAAATGCATTGTTTTAACAGGCAAATAGTGATCCGCTTGAGGTCAGTTTGGTTAATAATTCTTTCTTTAGTAGTTTTTTAAAGGTTTTTATGTTATACTGGGTTTTTAGTTCTGGCGGTAGTGAGTTATATTGTTGATGTCCTTGAAAATGTGCATGTTTTCTTCCATATTCTGAATTTATGGTACATAAAACTTTATCCTCAGCATATCTGGTTTTGTGTTTATGTTTAGCAGAGTTGTTGTTTGACCTGTCAGTGCTATTGTGGATGTATATAAGGAGATTGTATAGATAAAGATATTTTACAGGAAGAACTTGGCTTGTTTCGTAAACATCTTTATGTGCCATAGAAAATGGATAGCCAAACGTTGCTTTCACTGCTTTATTTTGAATCACTTGTAGGGGCTGTAATATTTTTTTGGAAGCTGTGCCCCATATAAGGCTTAAGTATTGTACCTAAATGGCTATTAAACATTGCGTCAAAAACAGTTTTTTTTTTATTTTTGTAGGAACTTTGTACAGTCTACGTAGGACACATGCTACTGGTAGCACTGTACGAATTACCCTGTTGACGTGTACATCCCACTTCAAATGTTTGTCGATGTAAAGGCCTAGATATTTAATGTGGTTCACATTTTCAATATGTTTGTTGTTAATAAGCAAAGGCATGTCAACTTGATATTTAAATTGTGGAGCAGTAAAGATAATAAATTTAGTTTTCTCAGCATTAAGGACTAGTTTGTTTATTCTCAAATATTCTTGAAGGGTGATTAAATCTTTTTGCATGAGCATTAACATACTTGAAATTGTGGTATTATTTTTATAGACAAGGACTGTGTCGTCAGCATACAGAGTGGGGGTAACATGGAGTTTGAGTTTCCCAATATCGTTAACATAAACTAAGAATAAGAGGGGGCCTAAGACACTACCTTGTGGAACACCGATGGCACTTTGATATAAGCTACTCTGGTTACTCCCAATCTGAACTGCTTGATATCTGTTCTTAAGGTAATTTTGAAATAACTCTAGACCTACGCCTCTTACCCCATTGTATTCCAATTTTTGAAGTAGAATTTTATGATCAACCAGATCAAAATCTTTACACAGATCAACAAAAATGGCTCCTGTAAATTTATTTTTGTAAATTTCATTCCTGATATCATTTACTAGGGAGAGTGCTGCCTTTGTTGTATTCGAGTTTTTACTAAAACCAAATTGCAAACTGTAGATTAGATTGTGTTCTTCCAGAAAGTTACTTAATCTCTTATGCAAGGTTGTTTCAAAGATTTTGTTGATAGCACTTAGAATGGAGATAGGTCTGTAATTGTTAACTAGATTTTTGTCTCCTGACTTGAAGATTGGAGTGATTCTCGCAATTTTTAAGATGTCTGGGTATTCACCTGATAGAAAAGATTTGTTTATTGCATCAACAAGAGAGGGTAGTATATAATTTTTACATAATTTAATTGATTGTGGGGAAATTTTGTCATGGCCAGGATTTTTGTTTGGTAGCCTGTTTATTATCTGAAGAATTTCAGCATTGTCTGCAGGGTTCAGGAAAAGTGATCGGAGAAACAGCGACAGAGTTTTCAGGCTGTTTATACTATCAGAAGGAAAGACTTTAATTGTTGAAACTAATTTCTCTCCAACAGTAGAAAAGTCCTTGCTCATTATGTTTGCAATTCTAAGTTCATCTGTAACTTTGTTACCCTGTTCATCAAGTATAGAGTTTATTGACTGACTTAGTTTATTTCTGGTACCTAATAAGTTGTTAATTTTTTTCCAGAGCAGCTTGCTGTTCCCATTGCAACTAGCAAATTCTTTAATATAATAGTTAGCTACAAGATTTCTTTTAAGTGCTGTGATTTGGTTGTTTAATTGGCTTAACTGCTCCCTGATAAAGTTATTATTTCTTTTCCTTTTAAATTTCTTGAAAATTTTGTCACTCTCTTTTACTAAGTTTAACAGATGTGGGGTTGCCCATGGTGCCATGCTGTATTTAAGATGCCTACGCGCTGGTTTAGTGACTGTAGCATCAGCCGTTTGACGTGTGCGCAACCGCCCACACAATTCCAGCGACCGTTCGCGGCCTTCTTATAGCGATACCAGCCAGGATGGCCAGCATCGTCGGTGGCTAGCTGAGCGTAAGGAACGCACCCTAGAGTTACCCCAAGCCAGCCAAGTCAACTGAGCAGGTTACATTAATGCGACATCC
>PNEQ01040659.1:0-10289 GCA_003012365.1 Medauroidea extradentata | reverse complement strand
GTTTTGTAAATCAGCTTAGACCACATTCTTACCATTATTAATGTCCCAGTATAAAATGCAGCTAAACTCTTTCATAAACAATCGTTAAAATGTTGAACAAACATCGCATAAACACAGCTGATTCACATCAACTACAATTCACTTCAGACATACGACTTTTTGCAGTAACAACAATTCTCAGTAGTTACATACGACTTTTGACAATTGTTTATATCTTCTTATTTAACAGTTATTGACATACGACTTTTTGCCACAACGTAGGGTGCTTTCTGAAATACACAACCAGCCAACAATTGAAAATAGCCAATTTTTGACATACGACCTTTTGCAGTAACAGCGACGATATTGGTTCCTATTTACACTTTTTGTGTAAATATAATATTTTTGAAATCCAGAAAGCGAGCAGATATTGTTAACCTGTCACATACATGTGTTGAAAATTGGCAGTATAAAGTTTTTTATATTAATCTGTTTAGTTATTGACTTCTAAACAATTTAGTCAATAATTAAGCCTAACAAAATAGTAAAAGAAATTTTCAACTCATCTGTTAGACTGTTTTACGGTATCTGCACCCATTTACAATTTAAAAGTAGTATTCACAAAAACTTTGTTAATAGGGACGAATGGCCTCAAACATTGTGTAAATCAAAAATATTTGTTTTTATCTCATTGTGCACTGACTTGGACAGAAATATGGTTCATTGTATCATTCCAAACCTTCCTCAACATTTACAGCAACTGTTTAGTTTCCTCATTTTAATTTTTATACCTACGTTCAAATATTGAGTACAGTGAAGTGCAACAGTATTATTGTAAGGAAGAAGCAAATTATTGTAAAGTTAAATTACAATAGGTGTGGTATACAACAGATCATAAAACATATAACAGTCGCTAAATTTAGTATTGCAAAGGTGCACACTTGAAAATATAATATTGTTTCTACAACTACTGAAAAGCTAAGTTAATATGAGATCTTCTCATGTGACAGTTTCAAAGTTCTTGTAGCAGCTTGATCCATTACAAACTGAGAGGAATGTGGATATATAAATAATAATTTTACATCCGCAATTGGGCTAATGCCTAGTGGCAAGTAGACCCCCCCTCAAAGCCAATCCTCCATTCCCTTCCTAAACCTCCCCCCCCCCTCGACCACTAAGTCTACAACTCCTCCCGCAGTGTATTCCACTCTCTCACCGTCCTCATCAGTGCTGACTGTCTACCCCTCTCCGTTCTCCTCCACACCCTCTGAATCTTCTCACTGTTGTTTCATTTTCCCTTAAAAGTTCCCTTAGTTAGTTTGCTGGCCAAACTGCCCCATTCCCCCTCCGCGGGTTTATCACCATATGCAATCTGACCAGTCTTTCCATCCTACTTCTGTCCTTCAATGGTTTCCATCCCAATTCCTTCATCACACTAAACCTAAATTTCTCTTCTTTTTCACCAGCCTAACCCTACCTCTTTCATTAATTCATCACTCATCTTGCTGTCCTTTCTAGCTCTTACACCTCCATGTTCAGACCCCACTCAGTGGCAGCATATTCAAATACTGGACGAACCATCGTGCAAAACGCCTGCTCAGATTGCACAGGGCAATCTTTACCGTCTTAATTGTCACAGAAGCCTAGAAATTATTATTTGTGACACATTCAGCGTAGCCATGACAAACATGTTAGCGTCCATTTGTGGGGACAATATAACTTTGTGCTACTACAGTATATGATTACTTCACAGTGACCTTTTGCCACTTAGTACTCCACAATTGTACTCGTCTCACTGTGCATAACTTTGGACTAGCTTTGACTGTACCCAAGACCAATATACATAGTTATTTCTTTGTTAAGCAGGCTATGTTTTCATACTGGACTGCTTAATTGCATGATGTAATACATATGCACATGTAAAAGCTTATCACAAATTTTGCTAGCAATGTTGTCAAAAAAGTAGGTGTATAAGTCACAATTTGACTTTACTATTATGTACATAGCCCATGGATATGTAAGTAGATTGTGTTAGTCATTTAGTCATCCAGCAGCAGAATACAGGGGCCGATTGGAAACTGCTGTAACTTGTGACACCACACCAGGACCTCAACAGGGGTGAGGGGAAGTGGAAGGTGTTAAAAGAGTACATAGCTGTACTGTGCTCCAAGCAAAGGTGACTTCATGGAAGAGGCAAATATAGAAGCATATAGGTAAAAGTGGAGAGTCGTAATTAATGTTTATGTTACTGCCCAAATAACACAGCAACATTGTGGCAACATTGTCACAACATTACCATTAAAAATTTCAACGTTGCCACAACATTGAAGTTACATTGATACAACGTTGCCACAACGTTGCTGCAACGTCTAAATGTCCTCTTTGTGAAACGTTGATTATGAAATGCTGCAACGTTATATTTTAATACTTTGAGCAACTTCAACATTGCAATGTAACTTGAAATAAACATTCTGGCATTACTTCCAAACAAGTGTTCCAAAAAAAAAACACAACAGACACACTCGCATGGCAGTTGAGTGTCCAACTTATATTACACATTACATTTGAGGGCTGATATGTTAATCACACCAATCCACTAAATATGAAGAACACAAAGTTTTAAGTAATAACCAATAAATATTAATTATAAAAACAAGTATGTGTTTTAAAACAGTACATTACAATAGATGAATACTATCAACATTGTAGCAAAATGAAGGCTGTGATTATGGTTACTATGAAAACGTTACGACAACGTTGTTGATAGTTACGTTGCCAACTTCAACAATGCAACGTTGTATCAACGTTTCTGCAACCAGATGTGTTATGTGGGACTGTAGGTTAAGGTCGGAAAAAAGAGGAAAATAAAAACAACAAAGGCTCTACAAGTAGTGAACATAAAAATAATATGAATGATTTCATAAGTGCAGCTCTGATAGGGGAAGGGCTAATTACTGAAGACTGGTATGCTGACAGCGTAGCCTCGGAGCATATGTCCCCAGATTAATATTTTCTCGGAATTCAGAAGTCTGGAAGAAGGAAAGGAAATTGTAATAGGAAATGGAAGCAAGTTGAAAGCTTTAGGTATGGGAACTGCCAGAGTTGAAGCGTTTACAGGTGAACAGTGGGTACAATCAGAAATACGAGACATTCTGTTCGTACCCGATCTAAAGTTTAACTTGTTCTCAGTCGGAGCAGATCTAAGAAGGGGATTTGAAGTAAAATGTAGTGAGGAAAAATGTAAATTCGTTAAAGAAAATGAGGTCAGAGTAATTGGACTCCAGCAAGGAAAGTTGTATAGAATGCAATTTAGAGAAATATTGGATTTATCTGCTGTGGGAATTGGGACTAAGGAAAAGTGTTCACTGCAGGTGTGGCATGAAAGGTCAGCACATCAAAATGTTGAATATGTGAAATCCATTCTGAGGGAACGTCAGATGACAGTTCCAAGCTCAAACGAATTTTTCTGTGGACCATGTGTGGAAGGTAAGCACAAGAGGGAGTCGTTTTCATCAAGCCAAACCAAAACAACAGAAATATGTGAAATTGTACATGCAGACATATACGGACCAATGGAGACTCAGTCACTAGGGAATGCAAAATATTTTCTGTTAATTGTTGATGACTTCAGTAAGTACAGATATGTTTACTTCTTGAAGTACAAAACAGAGACAGTGGGAAAGATGAAAGCATTCTTGCAACTAGCCAAAAATGTTACTGGAAAGAATGTGAAGATACTCAGGACAGGAAACAATCAATAACTAGTAAGTCGCGAGATGATAAAATTGACAGAAAACTTAGGAATATGCCACCAAAAGGCAGCACCCTATTGCCCGGAAAAGAATGGCAAAGTTGAACGTGAGATGAGAACGATTGTCGAAGCGGGGAGAACAATGTTGAAGGCCAAAAATATGGAGAAGAGTTTTTGGGCAGAAGCTGTAAACACAGCAGTGTACATCATTAACAGAACTGGTAAGAGCTCGGTGACTGGCAAGACTCCTCATTCACTGTGGTTCAACACAGAAGCAGACATCAGACAATTCCAAATATTCGGCTCGATAGCAAACATCCAGGTACCAAAGAAAAACGAAAGAAATGGGATGCCAAAAGTCTCAAAGGAATATTTGTTGGGTACCAGGAGAATTCAAAGGCTTTTCGAGTATATGTGTCTAGTAAGCGGAGAGTGGAGTTATCAAGAAATGTTGTATTCCAGAGTGAAGCAGATCCAAGTACAACATTCACACAATTTGAAGTGAAAGAAAACCTTTCGGTAGTAAACGACAGTGAATCGAATAAGAATCTTCATAACAGTGAAGAGAATTTGGAAGATGAAAGCTCTCAAGCTTCATCACGACAAGGTAAAGACAGGGAAGACATCAAAGGTTTGGAGCCAATCAGAGAGGTTGTTGACACCAGCCGATACGGGGAATACTACGAAACTGTAATGCTCGATGATACCATTGAGTAGACTGGAAGCTGTGAAAGGATAACCGAAGAACAGACCAGGGGAAGTGACGACATTCAAGCTGAGAAACCGATTAAGTTTAAGAAAACTGTAGAAGTTAAATATCTACGAGACAAATTTCTGTGCTTCATCTGATCTTCTCACTTACCAAAATGCAATGAATGGTATTGACAGCATTATGTGGAAGAAGGCAATTTACTCGGAGTTACAGTCCATTGAAGAAAACAAAACCTGGATAGAAGAAGTGCCCCCAGAAAATTGCCACGTCATCAGAAGCAAGTGGGTTTTTAAAGTGAAGTACGGCAAGGAGGGACAACCATCACAGTATAAAGTTCGACCGGTGGCAAAAGGCTTTGAAAAAAACAACCAATCAGAGTTGGGAGAAATCTATGCCCCTGTAGCAAAACTGGGAACAGTGTGGATACTGCTAGCAGTTGCTACTCACCTGAACTTGCCTATATACCAAATGGATGTGCAGAATGCATTTCTGTATAGGGATATGGAAGAAGAAGTGTACATGTCTATGCCTGAATGGGTAGAGGATAATGGAGATACAGTGTATCGACTCAACAAATCCCTGTATGGTTTGAAGAAGTCTCCAAAGTACTGGAACGAGAAATTTAACCAAGTGATGGAACAAGATGGTTTTGAAAAATCGAAACATGACTGTTGTCTGTTCATGAAAAATACCATGAAGTCTAAGTTGTATGTGCTTATGTATGTTGATGACGTGTTGATTGTAGGAAGTGATGAAAGAAAAATTCAAAAGGTTAAATTGAACCTTAAAATTAATTTCAAAATTAAAGACCTTGGAGAGGCATCGAAATACCTGGGAATTACCATCTCGCTAGACAGAATGGAAGGAACACTCAAGCTGAACCAAACACAGTTTTTGAAATCAGTGCTGGTCAAGTACGGGATGGAAGATTGTAGATCTGTGGCAACCCCTATGGAACCATCCTTCAAGATTTCGAAAGGGGACCAACAGCCTGAAGGCAGGGAGCTCGAAACGAAGTGTCATAAATTAATAGGAAGCTTGATGTATGCAGCTGTAGGAACCAGACCTGATCTGTGCGCAACGCTGAGCTTCTTTAGCAGGTATCAAAATAATGCTAGTGAAATACTCTGAGCAGCCCTCAAATGAGTGTTGCGGTATATCAAAGGAACCTTAAATGTGTCACTAGTCTGTAGACATCTGTCATCGGCTCCAACAGTGGAAGGATATGTAGACGCTGACTGGGGAGGTGACTAGTGTTGCATGTATACTAGTAGGTAATATTGTATAGTGTTAGTTGATAGCATGGGATGGTGTGAGTGGATGCTGGGAACGGCAGAGTCTTTGTTTATAGAGTTATGAGAGATATGTGAGAATGATGTAAGCTGTGGAGAACTAATAAATGTTGAGATAAGTTAAATCAATGTCTTTTAGTACCTGGATTAAGTGAACATGGCACAGTCGTCAGGATCGAGGTAATTTCTTTAGCTAGTTGCGGCAGGATTAAACAACCGAAACAATGGCGACAAGAGGTAGTGTAAAACTTCCACCTGACTTGGACCTTCAAAGTGGAACAGCATATAACGACTGAAAATATTGGGAAGTTGAGTTCGAAGATTACCTAGTCAGCACGGGACAGGACAATGCGCACGATAAAGTAAAAATATCCTTGTTGTGCAATATGGTGGGTAGCTTGTCGGCCCGCATAATAGCGGCACTTGACATTCTGGAAGAGGATAAAGAAGTTTACAGCAAGGTGAAGGCAGCCAACGAACGCTATGTGAATCCACACCGAATGAAGTGTTCGAGCGGTACGTATTTAATCAGAGAGTCCAAGAAGAAGGAAAGAACTTTGAACATTTCCTAACCTCCATTAGGCAACTAGTGAGGAATTGTAACTACAATACAACAGTTCGAGCAGAAGGTGCATATCAAGAAACAAGAGAACGCGAAATTGATCAAGACAAAATGTTGCGGGACCGATTGGTACATGGAATAAGAGATAAAGGTGTTCAAGAAGCCCTTCTACGCATGGACGACTTAACCTTAGAAAAGGCAGCCGCACATTGCCGGGTGTATGAACAAAGCAGGCAACAGGTAAAGCACATCAACAAAACAAGCGAGAGAGGGAACAGCGCAGCAGTGAACACTATAAGATGACTGGATGGTGGGAAAACAGGCACACAAGGACAGAAGGGACAAGAAAGCAACACACAGGGGCAGAAGCGACATGATAGCAGTGCATACGGACAGATGCTACAGGGCAGTGATTTCAGTGCGGTCGTTGTCAATCTAAACATGGGCCACGGGCATGCCCAGCATATGGGCGAAAGTGTGCAAAGTGTGGTAGATTTAATCATTTTGCGAAGTCCTATAGGATTAAGTCAGTGCAAATTGCAGAAAAGTGTAGCTCCGAAAGCTTTGACGAGTCCTATTATTGCCACAATGTCGGTGTATGTGTAAATGTAATGCAGTTAAGTAATAAGAGTCATGAGGGCCAGGCATATCCTAATGAATGGAACAAAACCATTAGTATTGAAGACAAGAGGCTGAAGGTAAAGTTAGACACAGGTGCGCATTACCTATTAGTATGTTCAAAAAAATTAACCAGCAATTTATAGTTAAGCCAACAAACATTAAACTTAAGACATTAGATGGGATAGTCAAGCCACTGGGGAAAGTTAATTTGAATTGCAGAGCTCATGAAAGTGAAGCATATATTGACTTCATGCTGGTATATCTGCCCATCGGCCCATTGTTGGGGTTGTCAAGTTGTCTAGCCTTAAACTTGGTCAAAAGAATTTGTGTAGTTTACACAGAAGGAAAGGAACAGTTCATAGCGAAAAACAAAGACATATTTCAAGGACTAGGATGTTTCCCCCAAAAGGGTAAAGTGTTAACGAAACCAGGGTCTGAACCAGTAAGCAGACCACCTAGGAGGGTGCCTGTAGTTCTCAGGAAATCCCTAAAGAATGAACTTGACAGATTAGAAGAAAAAAAATCATCGGAAGGGTACATGATGTTGATGAAAGGGCCTGGATAAGCAACCTAGTCATTACAGAGAAACCAAATGGAAAAATTAGGTTATGCCTTGACCCTTCCGATCTAAATGAAGGCATACTTAGACAATGTCATTCTGTACCCACAGTAAGTGAGATAGGGGAGAAATTGGTGGGAAAAAAATTCTTCTCAATTTTTGATTTAAGGGAAGGGTTTTATCAGATTCCCTTATATGAAGAGTCATCACTTAAATGTTGCTCCTCCAGCCCGTTTGGCACATATAAGTTTTTAAGATTACATTTTGAAACAGCAAATGCCCCAGAACTGTTTCAACGTTTGGTTGAGCGCAACTTCTCTGACATTCCTAACGTTGTCATTTATTTTGCTGATATTATGTGTACAGGGGAGACTGAAGAGGTACATGATGAAACAGTACATGTAGTTGTCGAAAGGTCTAGGGAGAGAAACATCAAATTCAACAAAGAAAAGTTCTAGTATAAACTTCCAGAGGTTACATATGTAGGGCACAGGTTTTCAGCCGAAAGGATGCGGGTAGACCCAGATAGGGTGCAAGCACTCATGAACATAAAACCCCCTACCTAAAAAAAAACAGCTACAGCAGGTTATTGGAATGTTCAATTATGTTTGTTGCTTCATTCCCCACATAGCGACCCTAATAGCACCCTTCTGTGACCTACTCAAGGTAGGTATAGAGTGGCAGTGGCTTCCAGCACATCAGATTGCATTTGACAGGCTCAAAAACGAACTATTCTCTGCTCCTGTATTGGCCTCATTTGACCCCATGAAGCAGACCACACTGCAATGTGATGCTTCTCAGCATGAGTTGGGGTGTTGTTTGTTTCAGGAGTCTAAAACAGAAGATGCAGCTAGTAGCCACTGCTTCAAGGGCACTTAACAGCACAGAAAAAAATTACTCTCAGTCCGAGAAGGAACTGCTGGCAATACAGTTTGCTGTATCCAAATGTCACGAGTATGTGTATGGGTTTGAGATTAAAGTGCAGACGGATAATAAACCATTGGTTTCCATAATGAAAAAAACACATTGCTGACATAGGGCCACCCCGTCTTCAACGTCTGTGTTTAAAGCTTATGAGATATTCACTCAGTGTCTATTATGTCCCGGGTAAGGATCTCCATTTTGCAGACTTGTTGTCTCGATCGCACCTTACTCAAATGTCGGAGGATCCCGAAATGTTGGAAATGATACACTCTGTTAGCGTACACCTACCTATGAGCGAGGACAAACAGCACGTGTTTCGCACGGAAACGGCAAAAGACCCCACATTAAACCTAGTTACTGAAATGCAGGCTAAGGGCTGGCCACATATCAGAAAAGTAAAATCAGAATGTAAACACTACTACACCCTACAGTAGGACATTCATATAGCAGAGGGTATTGTTTTCCTTTCTCAAAAAATCATTGTGCCAGAAACACTTAGATCAAGTGTACTAAAGTGGGTCCATGAAGGGCACCTGGGTATAGAGAAAACCAGGGCACGAGCGCGACAGCTGTTTTATTGGCCGGGGATGTCAGGGGATATTGAGCGGTGGGTCTCGAAGTGTCATATATGCGAAAGGTTAAGAGTGCGAAATTACAAAGAACCTCCCCTACACCATGAAGTACCAACTCTCCCCTACCTCAAAGTAGGAGTTGACACCTTTGAATTCTCAGGCGAACCGTACATAGTCCTCATAGACTATTTCTCTAACTGGCTAGACCTTCGGCCCATAGCAAGTAAAAGTTCTAAGAAGTTGTTTACAATATTGGACGTGTAGGAGAGTAGGGCCCAATGTGTCATTTGAAGGAACTTAGCTACCCCCAAGAGGGGGAGGTGTTGCATGTATACTAGAAGGTAATATTGTATAGTGTTAGTTGGTAGCATTGGATGGTGTGGGTGGATGCCGGGAACGGCAGTGTCTTTGTTTATAGAGTTATGAGAAATGCATGAGAATGATGTAAGCAGTGGAGAACTAATAAATGTTGAGATAAGTTAAATCAATGTCTTTTAGTACTGGGATTAAGTGAACAACCAGGACGACAGAAAATCTACTTCCGGAACTTTATTCCGAGTGCTGGGGTGCACTGTGATGTGGAGTTCAAGAAAACAACATTCGGTGGCGCTCTTGTCTACTGAGTCGGAATATATGGCACTCAGCTCAGCAGCCACGGAAGCATGTTGGCTGAGGGGAGTGATAAACGATATTGGGATGTTATGTTCGGCGAAGCCAGTAGTGCTATACGAGGATAACCAGGCCACAATAAAAGTGTCGAAGAACCCAGAGAGTAGCAAAAGATATCTGCTACCACTTCATTAAAGAAAAAATACAAGACAAAGTAATTGATGTGAAGTATGTTGCCACGCAGAACCAAGTTTCAGACGGACTTACAAAGCCTTTAAATGCTCCATCATTAAAAAAAAAATGTGTGTGTTCTTTAGGGCTTGAATAGCACCCTTTGTTTTTTGGCAGTGTTAGCTTGTTATATTTTTCATGTTAAAAATGAGTATGAAAATTTTATTGAGGGGGAGTGTTGGAGACAATAAAAGTTTCAGGTGTGTGTATGCTTTGGCAGGATTGCATGAGCAGTTAATCTATGTAAATGTTTATAACAAGAAAATAAAAGAGATGTCCATAGAAAAAATAAGGTGTTACTAGATTGGTATCTCCTATGTTAACATCTTTGACCGAGTACGCGTAGCGATTGTGGCGCCTTGCGACTGGTCATGAACTAATGGCAGCCAAAGATTATGTACCTAACAGAAAGACGAGCAACTTAACGAGTCTTTTTTTGCTAGTAGTTGCACATAGCACTCCCAGTGGTCACTCGTG
>PNEQ01040658.1:0-10289 GCA_003012365.1 Medauroidea extradentata | reverse complement strand
TTAAGTAAATGTCAATTTTTGCCAAAACTGGTGTGCACTAAGTTATAGAAATGGCTGTACAAAAAAAAGTATGGCAAAATAATTTCTATAAAAATTTGTTTTGAAGTACCAATATGTGTAGGAATATATGTGATAAGTTTCGTAATTTTAAAAAATGGTCACGCAACCACTATCGGGTGATTTGACATGGAATGACCCTTTAGCAGTGGAGTCAAGGGTCCCCCAGTAATGCATATGCGGAGGAACTAGACGTGTCCTACAGTACCATCATCCAGGCCTTAGAAACAAGTTACTTTTCAGATACACTGCATAATGAAGTATTTTGTGCCAAATGTTGTGCACGTAGCTTTTCAAGAGGATAAAAGTTTTTCTGCAGTTGGTAGCTTATATTTTTGGTAGAAAGAATGTCTCACATAGTAGTTCAGAACTTTTACAACTACAGACACACAAACTCAAAACCAAAAATCCTAGAATTGTATTAGATGCATAGTAAAGATTTACTCAGAATCAGAAAAGGTCAATAGAAAATGTGTAGCAGTAAATTGTGCTTATCAGTATGCAGGGGTGGATTTAATAGGACGGGGGCCCCTCTGAGTCGAAACTCTCCCCCCCCCTTCCAATCATGTTGAACGTTATGTAGCCTAAGTATGTCCTGTGTGTTTCTAAATCCACCACTGTCACAATGTTATTTTCCAAGGGTATTTGTGAATCTTATTAAGATACTTCTGTGTGGTTGTATGCTCACATAAATACAGGGCCTCCATATGTTTGTGAAGATGCTTTCATACAGCATGTTTTTGATGCTGCTATCAGTGTTGCACATTGGATGCCTTGAATACATTTCATACGATGGGAGGAACCAATGTGGTACTCCAGATACTAGTTGTGAAACCAAGTAAAGGTAGAAAGGAGGTATTTTGGTTTGTTCAATCCTGAATGTATTATCTTATGATACAATATTACCCTAAGAAAACTGACTGTAGGGGACTATGCAGGATTGTTGTCAGCTGTAATGAATTAAACTGAGATAAACAATTTGTCTGTTACTGAATGGGGATGGAAGCAGGAGATTGTAAGCGAAGCAGAAAAAGAAAATCAATATTTAAACCAGTTACTGTATGTATTTGTGTACAGTCCCCCCTTTTTTCCCAAAATTTATTTAAAAAAAATTGAGTAAGCACTTAAATTACGTACATATTTATTTTACATACCTATTGTTACTGTGATATCTCACAAAAATGCATGCCTTACCATCTTAATTATATTATATATAATATATTATATATAATATATTATATATATATATAATATATATAATATATAATATAATATATTATATATTATATATAATATAATATATTATATATAATATATTAAGAAAATAATTTCACAGAAATCAACTTCTAAAATACACTTTATTTTCACTTACTGACCACTGTAATGAAGCCTTAGGTGAATATCATTGCACACAAATAAGGAATTTATTAAGATTTTGAAGCATTTAATAAACTAAACAATCACTTCACTTGACAAGTAAAATTGGTTAAAAAACACACATGAAATACATAAATATGCACTAAATATTTTCTTCAGGTGGCTGGTCGTCACTTTCTTTGTTGTCACTGAACTGATTCTAGACCACTTCATCTTCTGTGCCGTCCAACTTGCTCGAAATTCCCGTGAGTTTGAAACTTTTTGTCACACTTTCCATGCATTCAGTACCCAGCACACACTGTCCGAGTGTCAGTAGAGTCACTCGCTTCATCCTGCCTGTCAGTGCCAGCTGGTGATTGCCATTCCTCATTCAGTCGCTGTACAACTTGGTGAAATTTGCCTTGAAAGATCTATTGACAACAACATCCACGGGCTGCGTTATCTTAGTCAAACCTCCGGGAATGGCAGCCAAGTCACACTTTTCTTCAACCAGATGAGAGTTTACCTTATCCAGCAGGTGTCCCAGAAAGCTGTCTAGAACCAGCAAAGATCATTGCCGCAACATTCCTCCTGAATTTCGATTCCAGACTGTTAACAACCAAATCAGTCATAGTCGGCTGTCATCCAAACTTTCTAATTCACACGTAAAAAAACACCTGGAGGAAATTTTTTTCGCTAGGTAGTGTTTTTCTTGTAAATATAACAAACCGCGACAACTTTCTGCCGTCTGCAGTTGCGGTTAACATTACGGTGCATCTTTGTTTTTCTGCCAGCGTAGTTTTGATTGAAATGCTTGTCTTCAACGGGATTGACTGTTGTAGTTTTGGACATGTCAAACCAATCTGGGGTTTCATCCGCACTTCCAAGTTGAATTCAGGGGTGAAACTGCACCGTGTTTTCCCCCATTCACAAACAACATAACAAAACATACTTGTAAGAAAAGAAGCACACTGCCACTACTGCAAACAGTTACCGGTAACAATAGCTTCCATACATGCGTTCTTCATGGCAGCACTTGCACAACTGAAGAATGTGGCAACTCAGCACACACATCACGTGCCTGGCCGGCGGCCCACCCCTCTCATTCTCCTACTTGCACACACACCCATGCTACTCATCCCCACACGCCTGCATCCAACCATCTGTCCAGGCTCACGATTAAGTCCAGATTAGCTTGTCCGCTGTTACGCTCGGCGGCCAAGCCAAAAAAATAAGACGTGGACGACTGTTGCTGTGTGTTTGTATTACTAATGTTTTAAATTCTTGGCTACCAATTTACAGCTTCGGAACTGGGGGAGGGGAGGGGGCTATACATGCGGACACGACTAAGCACAGTACTTCAAAGCCAAATGAACCGTAGTTCTCACAGATCTGTTAGTGGGAATTATTGTGACTGTCAAAATCATGTTTGCATTGTTCAGCTATGTGTGAACATTGCTGTGGACTTTCCTGTAACAGTACAACTATGACGTAAATGAGATTTATGAATAAGCATGTATTTAATTGTAAATATTGTTTACCCTCAATATTTAACTGTGGGTAGTATTCATAGCTGCCAACTCATACGATTTTGCTCACTATTTTGTACGCGTGTCACATCCTCACGACTGGGCAGTGTTTCCTCATGATTTTTAATTTTTTTTTTTTTTTTTTACCTTTGTAGTTTTTGTGACAATTGGTTGTAACTATATTAATACAATCACATTTGATTAGTCAATATATCACCTTCGACTTCAATTCAAATTGAATAACTTAAGACTTCTATCTTGTTTTTTGATAGTTAATAACAGCTGTGGTTGTTTCTCGTTGAGTTGTTGCTAGAGTGAATTTAGCGTGTATTTTTCGTGTTTATGATGTCACAGCAGCGCGGTATGAAGAAACACTATGAAACAACTTTCAGTAAGTTATACGTGTACAGAAGTGTTTCCACGCACCATATGTTTGCATATAGTTGAAAACTACGATTATTGTATTGCGTGCCAGTGCGATTTTTAACTTGTGCACACTGGTATGGACAATGTGTTTAAAAACTGTCAAAAAACACTTTGACAGTGTAAACTGCATTGATTCAAATATGAAGCTGAATTTTATTGTGGAATATGATTTGCCAGTAGCTTGTGCTGTTCATGCAATCCTGTTCAGGAAAATGTTTCCTGACAGCAAACTTGCAAAAAAAAAAAAAATACAGCTGCACAAAAATGATAACATCTGTTATAATTGCTGAAACTAACGTAACTAATGTTCATATTTTGAAAATTTTACTGTTTTCTGTGGCAACGGACGGGAGCAATCAGGGTTTTGGAAAACTGTATCCCAATGTGGTTATTTTCTTGAACAAGGAGACATTTGAAATTGTAATTTTTCTGTTCCTAGTTTTAGAGGGTGATTCGGCAGGTTTAAATATTGGCAACTTTCTCTTTAGAGGTTTGTCAAGAAAATGGAGTCCCTCTTTCTAAATGCCTAGCCCTAAGCACAGATAATGCACGAGTGATGACTGGTAATAAAAGTGGAGTGGCTAGGGTCCTGCCCATTGTTATTTAAAAGTTGAAATATTTGATAATTTATTGTTTGTAATGATGGAAGCATTTGATCAATGTCAGTTATAATAATGCCATGCCCTTGGTTGCTAACTTGGCACTGCACGAGCGTGTAGAAGGGTAGCGTTTTTCCTGGAGTTCACCGTTGTATTTCACTAAATGTAGCGGAGACAGTCATAATTATTTTTGTAAACTTTTCCTATGTGTACAAAGAACATTCTGTATTCTGTAAAATTTTCACTTGTTTTTATTCAGTCCCGTTTTAGATATTGGCGTGAGAAAATTGACGTTTAAAGGCTTTCAGCTATTTTTGAAAAGCTCTAGAAACAAAATGAGTGCATTCTCATGATTGCAACTTACACTGCAGGCATTTATGTAAGTACTCAGCACAGAAATAACATTATTAAAGAGTCTTATCTTCCTTCATAAGAATTTATGATCTTAAAATGTTAACGATTGATACAATTTTTAGGAGTCTTTACAGAAAGATTTTGACTGACTCTCTTGAATGACTGAAAAAGTAAAGAGATGTATGCCTGAAGTTCATTTCATGCTGAACACACTGGTTTTGAATTATTCTGATACCTTTTGAAATAGCTGGCATAGCAACTATGATTTTCTTCCAAATTTGCCCAAACGTCATTTAAAAAATGGCTGCAAAAAAAACTATTGCTCATAAAAATTTTTTCAAACGCTGTTTTGTGAACGTCTTGGGAACTCTCAGTAACAAAATCAGGAAAATTTTAAAATGTTGAGCAACATTGCCTGGGCGTTTGAAATTGATTGACCCTGAAGCAAGAAGTACCAAACGTAATTGTTATTGGATACCCTTGCCATCTAATAGATTTAGCTGCTGAAAAAGCTGCAGCTGGTACTCCTGTCAAAATAATTTATGAAATGTTAGTATATATTTCTACTACCGACAAAAGAGTGAGAAGCGCAAAGAACACGAAAACAGTTCCAGGAATTACATGACACAGATGTAAATAAGATGTTAAACATGTATGCACACGTTGGTGGTCGTTGGGAAGATGTTTAGGATGGTTAGTGTAACAGCGGCAGCCCCTAACAAGTTTCTTCTTGGAAAAAACTAAGTCTAATTGTAGAAATGAGGGACAGTAAGTTTGTAGAACTATTGAATCTCTAAACTTAAACAGTCGACAAAATCTGACAAGTCGTCATGTTCTGCCAGAAGCAATCATCAAAGAAAAGTCAAGTGGACTCTTCTGTAACTGTAGTGAAGAACCCAGATCTGACTGTGCTAAGGAAGGTAACCCTAACAAGCAGAATACAGTTAGTACCTCTACATTAAAAAAATGTGAATTGGAGCATTTCTCAAGGGAGGAAAGAATTTTCATGTGCATGTTGTCACACGTTGCCAATACATTTTTTGTCCTGAATGTTATACCAGTATTAAAAGTCGAATACATTTTTACAATCTGCTGAACTCATTTTGATTTACATTCTGAAGTCTGTTTTGACGGATTTGTTTGGAAGTTTAATTGCCATATATGTTATTGCATCTGTAATCACATCATCTTGTATTCTGGATGTTGGCTGTCATAACTAAACTAATAAAAAAAAGATGATTCAGATTTACGTAGATAAGTGTGATCAGAAATGGGAAGAAGTTTTGTGTGTGAAATACTGTGTGTGTGCATACGCACCCCCAGAACAAGACTATCGTAACTCAAAAATTTAATGTTTTGACTTAAGTTCAGTTGTGAATTGTACTAATTTTAATCTATTTCATGCAAGGGTATTGCAAGTCCAATCTCTTGTAGTTTTTATGCCGGGGTCGGGAACAGCCTGGATGCATTACTTTCTGCTGGTGCTAATTACGTAAAATGATAAGTCAGTAGATATGTCAGTAATATCATAAATACATATTTGAAAGCAACAGTATATTAAATATGGAGAGGTTGACTCCATTTGATGTTCTTTCAGTAAGGTTGTATTTAAATATAGCATACACGTAACTACACGAGATAATTTGCTGCCAACTTGTCAATGTTGAATTGTTTGCAGCAATGGCTAATGATTTTGTTTCAGAGTTTAAATCTGTAATACTCACTTTATCCCGAATGACGTATACAGTTAGAAAGCTAAAGACTAGCCCTAAAATTTTAATTAGAAACGGATAGTTGAATTTTTGTAAATAAAAATGTTGAAGCAAAAAAAAACTTCACTTCGGTTTTTTCAGAGTACTGTTCCAATGTTCACGATGGTCAATATTTTCTGCAGAATGGAGATGCACACCGTCATATTCTTCGTAGTGAATTGTTTGTTAGATTTACAGTAGAACCTCTAAACCCCCCATTTTTTTAGACCAGAATGTGGTTGGGGTAATGTCGATTCTGTCTGCAGACAAGAATGTGGTTGGGGTAGTGTTCAGATTGATGCTGGAAAACCAAATGTCGTGTAGAAAGTAGAAATCTGGCAGCAACAGCTTTTGCTGAAATTATATTAAAAGTTTGGCCATGATGTAAACAGTTTCTCATTTCCACTACTTTTGTGACACTTACTTTTAAGCCAAAAGGAGCAGTTAAATATGTCTTCCAGTATTGTTTAAATTCTTTTACTATGATAATGTTGTTCTTCCAAGACAAAAAATTAAGTTGAAGCAGATTATTTACTTTAAAAAAAAAAAAAAAGATTATTGTCCATGAACTATTTCCTTGTTCACTCTTGCCTGAGTTTTAGGATAAAAAAGCAAATTATAAAGAAACGTGCTACAAATAAACTGGACGACATATTTTTACAATATTTTTATATAATTTGTTTTAGGAATTTTTAATAATAAAGTTAAATAAACAAATAACTGTCGCACGAGGAGCAGAAATGTTAGATAATGGCCTTATTTTATTCAGGGAAATTTTGTTTGGCTTTCTCTTGTGAGCTATTGTCTATAAGATAAAAAAATTTAAATAAATGTGGGAAAAAAACACTAAGTATATTGGTAGAATAGGGAATTGTGTGAGCGAAATACTTTATATACCAACCACACCATCGCGTCTGAATGGCTCGACCGATTCAACTATTTTTTTTGTGTTTGTTATTGTCAGAAGGTTCTTATTTTAAAAAAAATTAAAAATTGCGCGGAAAATTTGAAAATTTAAGAATACTTAACAACCATATAATATTATTTCTAATTTAACCTTAGCACTTTGGACAATATAAACATTTGACAGAGAGGATATAAAAAATTTGAATATCGTTGAAAACAAATAGTTCGATTTTACTTATTTTTATCAATAAAATAACTGCAGAAAACTGAATTTCTTAGTGTACATCACTTTTAGTTCAGAAGCCATTACGCCTTGAGGATGCAATAATTTCGTCAAATGCTAAACAAATACGAACATTGTTTTGCATAATTTTGTCTACATGCTTCCTGTCTTAACGATGACTATTGAAATCGAATTGTTATAATTAATAAAAAAAAGTGTTTATTATTCTAATGCTTTATGATATACAATATTCTTAGTACTGTATATAGTTTTGTTGGTATTCCAACACGGGAACAGGCGACATATAACTGGCCATGTGAAAAACATGGATTTTCAAGAAAACTAACAAAAAAGAAAAACACTTAGCAACTGCCCTTTAGATTTATTTATCGACATTAATTATAACAATTCAATTTCAATAGTCATCGTTAAGACAGCACATCTGTCAGGTCAACTAGTATACTAATATTTTAATTTAATGTTCTTAGTTTTCAGTGACATGCATTATTTACTGTCAGTGTCAGGAAGTTAAATAAACCACACCATATTAAATTATGGAAACACATTTGTATCAATTTACACAGTATTCTTGCTTACTAGGGAGAAGAATGACCATTTTTAAAAGTAATTAGCAATATTTGTGTCTTGAAAATTTTCTTGTGCCTTTTTTTTGGGAACCATTTGTTTTAGAAAGTCTCAATTTCAATTCAATAGTCCCTAAAAGTTCCCTAATTTTATGCCTGAGGTCCCTAAAACACCCTAATTTCTACCTACCTGGTGGTTGGCAGCCCTGCAATTAGAAACAAGCAGTGACAGGAAGCACGCATTTGGAACCATCTCATGTACAAGTTTAAAAAGCAATTTTTTACTAAACGAGTGGATGTGATTTTTTGTAGCATGGAGCAGATAAGAAAAAAAAATTCTTTGTAAATACTTTACAGTATTGTACCAGAACAAAAGATGAACTTGATTCCTAGACAATCCCCAACTTAATTGCTATAAGAAAAATAGGAAAGTAGTTTTTTTTTTGGTAGAAATATTGAAATTCTGTACAAGTTTTACAGTACTGTATGTTAAGTTTTCTTCAATTAAGTCAGAAAAATTGATTTAAAAATCTTAGATGAGGAGTTAAAAAAAATTACATACTTTAAACACAATAAAATGAGTTATTTTCTACTACTTAAGCACTGCACACAGTCCCAAACTATCAGTGAACATTTGAAATAAGTGGTTTGGGGGGGGGGGGGAGTTCTCTGCCTCGATTCACATGAACGCAAGAAATCTGAAATTTATGTCGATATACAACCCTTCCTTCTTACAAATGTTATTTTTTATTTTTCGATGCATGGAATTAAGAACTGTAAAATAAATAGTTGAGAGTTATGTTTTTCTACTGTTTAGCTAATTTAATGTGTGTTCCCACTCTGAGACATTACTGTTTACACAATTATCTGTCCTGCAACAAACTTATTGTATAACCATACATTCACAACTTCATAGATATATACGTATGGTCGCTGCAATCATATTGCTGATATATTGAGAAAGTGCATTACAGAATGTCTAGACTTAATGTGTACAACATATGCTTATACACTAGACCCCCAATTTTATGAATACTCGCTTGTCCTCTCATCACATTAGTAAAATCAATAGCGGCCTATTTTTTCCTCCACCCCATCATCAAATTTTAAATTTGAATTTTTTTACAAGTGCCTCCAGTTGGGCTCCGATTTTTGTAGCGTTTTGAGAGAAATTAAGAAATGAAATAATAGAAACATTAATTTATATCAATAGCCAAACGTCTTCCGATCAAAAGCATACCTCTGAACGGTAGATACCACCGACCCTTGTCAAAAATAATCGGAAACCAGATCTCAGAGTGCCTTCTTGCAAGAAGTGCAAAGTCCATTTTTTTTATTTTTTCATGCAGAAAACCAGACTATATGTAAGTAAAATAATTTACACGGATAGACAGAGGTTTTCAGAGGGAGGGGGGGGAAACGTTAAAATTGGTATCTACAATCTCCTATTGTCGCAGAAACAAATTGTAATGCACTGGTGCACATCTTCAGGCAGTTCACAATAAAGTGAGCACTGCATAAGTTTTCTTACAGCAGTTTTGTGTTATCTTCACTATTTTTAATATGAAAACTTCCATGTAGCTGAAAACTAATGTAAACATTTTAACACACTCAAAAGTTAACTCCAATGAAACATATTTTTAATTAATTACCACTTCTGCTGAGTGCCCAGTTTATAGTGAACAGCCTATACTAGGCATTAATTACTAGTCAGCACAATCCTCATCTAAATTATTCACCAGAGTAAGAAGGAAAAAGTGTCTGTATTCATTGTATTGTTTTGTAACAACTTCAATATTAATTAAAAGTAATGCCAAAACAATTCCGTAATATTTGATACTAATTAGTAAAAATAAATGTACGAATGATTGCTTGTTCACAAGACGGATAGATGGCACCGTAGCGTAAATTATGAGTTCTGAGACTACGCAATACACGAACGTCTAATTTATGACAGTCACTGTGGTGAAAAATATCTCTACATATGGCTGAGTGATAGGCAATACGATCGTGCTCTCCAGTGATGTGTAATGTAAATTTTACAAAATGCAGTAATGCACTGAAGCAAATTATAAACCAGTAAAGAAAAAATCAATTTCATGCTATTATGGATGGGTTTCGTGTTAAGAATGTAAACATTGTAGACGACAGATATATAAGACTTGGAGAAATAGCTTAGAAAGAGACAGAATGTAAACATTGTAGACTAGATATATATAAGGCTTGGAGAAATAGCTTTGAAAGAAATAGTACTACACTTAAATGAAGGTATGCACCAGAACGATGCATTATAGTACGGTTTCCATTTAAGGGCAATGGAGCGACGGATTTTTTTTTTAATTTTCGATTGTTGTTGCGTGGCACAAGAATCAGAGAACAATTTCAAGTAGACTGACCATGAAAAAATATTTTTTAGAATTTTTTTAATGAAGTTATGACCACTTTTTTGGAGTTTTCTACATTACAGTAAATATCAGAAACTACAAAAAATTGGGCGGGATGAC
>PNEQ01040657.1:0-10290 GCA_003012365.1 Medauroidea extradentata | reverse complement strand
TTCATTATGCAATATTACTTAAACTATTTAAATACTAAAAATTTAACAAAGTTTTTACCGTATACTGATATAATGTTCAGTATAACTTCAATCTACAAAGAATCTATTCCAAAGACTTGCACTCTCAAAATAATACGGATGGCAGAAAACAGCAGCTTTGTCTACATAATATATATTGTACGATTGTCGCACATCTCATTGTATTTTTTTTTTATTAATTCGTGAAATAAGCATGCTATGCATTTGCAGCAATATTTCTTTCTGTTTATGAGGGCCTCTTATTAAAAAAAAGTATATCATATGCTACAATGCTCACCGAACTCATGGCAAAACTAGTTCTAAGCAATGAAAGGAAGCTGCTCTGTTATGTTAATGTTTTAAGGTTGGTTTCTTTACATGTTAAAGATCCTGTTAACATAAACGAGTTTAAGGATATAATTTAAATAGTTTTCAATATATTTTTTATTTTGAGTAAACAAAACATTCAAGTGTATTTTCACGATTGTAAAATTGATTACCTCCTTTACTTAATACGGTAGGTCATAAATCGCATTATAAAATAATATACATCATTTTCATGCATAGGGTATATTCCCCAAAGAGTGTACGTCTTTTGTAACCATCCTAACGAAATATATCTCATATAATATGAATAAAAGTATGCGACCTTAAGTTTGAAAGGAGATTGTATGAAACAAGTTAATAATAATTTCATAACCAAGTAATTATTAGTCTTACACACATGTGACATCACACTACTTACAAAAATTATTGGTACACTACAGCGACTTCACTACAGTTAGAGCTGATGCATGATATAGGATGGAATCAAAAAAGTAATTAGATATGTTCATAATAATCGCCTGCCACTTGCCTACTGCTACCCGAGAGCATACTTCATTGAATATCGGTTGCTGAATTTTAAACAACGCTATAGTATCTAATGTCAACATTTTGTTACGTATTGCGTTGACATGAAGGCAAGGGTAAACTGTGGACGCTTCTAACATCTTTGTAAGTTTTCCCGTTAAAAATAGTATTATATTCTTTGCTTCATCTTTGAAATATTGATGAAATATGTGAAGAATTTGTGCAATGGGACTATTACAGGTTGTTAGCTAGACGAGAAAGTGTTAGTCACTCTTCAGCTGAACTTATGAGAATGTCCTGCGCACGAAATAGTTTTCGTTGGTTTCTAATTGTGTAAGTTGTATGATATAATTAGGATGTCAGGGCCAATCACTACGGCCCTGAAAAATTCGCGTTTTCTTCCCGACACAAGCTAGAATTCCAGCAACTGCACGTTCGTGTCACTAACGCAACTGGCCCTTGACTTTTTTGACACCTTCTGAATATCGCTGAGCAAAAAAGAATGTAACTTATCACTTGCCCATTTGACCGTGGAAGCGAGCAGCTAATGAGCAGCTGTTGTCTTCTTGAGAAAACATACTTTCTTGGAGACTAGCCTACTGGTCAGTGAACCCGCGAATGTTCCGGGCTCTGCCAGTCACTTGTTTAGTGCGTAGCAACACTTCGGTGTAGTAATAACTACATTGAAACTGCATTTACTAAGCAAGCGCCAATGAGGAAATCATAAGTTAAAAAGAAATCATGTTTAAGGTAATATCAGTAAAAAGTGATTAACAGTTTACAACACAATAATTAACACCTGTTCCTGCGAACAGTAGAAATGACTACTTATTCCTTACCACTTTAATAAATGTGAATGTATTTTGAATTTTAATGTGGAGTGTAATTCGTGATCTGTTAGATATTCAATCTTTGGCTTGATAAAAAATAGTCACCAGTTGTAGTACATTAAAATCTGGTCATGTGACCACTTTGCCTACGATACAACATCGATTGAGAAAATGTATTTCTTATTTCACGTAAAAATTTTTAAGGAGTTCTGTGCAATCATTGGTAGAGTGGTTGGAAGAAATGCACTGTCGTAGAGCGGCTCACCCACCCCCACGTCCTAACCCCTGCTAGAAGCTTCAAAACTAAATCGCAGTGAAGAACACACAGGCCAGACTGTGCAAAGTGGTCTGACGAGTTTCCCCCACTCCTCCCTTCAAGGACTGAGTCGCCTGTGACCGAGCCCACCCACCCTCACTCTCGCCATGTGACAGCTGAGGACAGACAGCAGGGACTACGTACGTAGTACCAAAGTTTACCACCACTGCTGTTCCAATACGCTGAGCGCTGTCATCGCTTGGAGGGGAGAGTAGCGTAGACCCTCCCATCAACAGCACCCAGAGGCGAGTGTGAGATATTCTGAAGCGCGGTGGCTAATATAGCAAGTTCACGCGTTCTGTGACGTGTTCCACGTGTTCGTGGAAGGTATGCGAGCCACTTTTGACCTATCAAATTGAAATTACTGATATGTCGATCTGACAACGCCTTGGAACAGCCTTAAGCTGGTCAGATGAGTCCACTCACGAGAAGGAAGGGCAGAGACTGGAAGGTTTGTAATGAAACTGGGAAGAATAAAGGCTTCTGTTTGTATGTGGTGCGACCCATCTCCTGTCGGTCTGATGTAGCACGTTGTGACCCCTCTAGCCACACTGAGTACTGCTTGTGTAAGACCATGCAATGGCAGGGCTGCCTTTCGTCGGTTCAAACCTAACCTCTTGACACATCCTTCGGTGATGAAACTTGCCTGATTGGCAGAGTCAAGAAGCACTCTCACAGCTTGGTAGCTGCCCACACAATCCTTCACCTCCACCATAGCAATACACAGTGGTACATATTATAGTGGTTTGGCTAGCTGGGTTTGGCTAGCTGGAGGCCTTGTACCGGTGGACATGTGTTTCAAGTCATGTGACACTGTCACTGCACTACTGACATAAAATTATGGATCTTTTTTGTGCAGCACTAGAGGTGTACAGATTCTACTACTAATTAATTGTGAATACCATATACAGTAAACTCCTGATTTAACTACCCTTCACAGTTCCTGGGAATAGGGTCGTTATTAGAATTTTGACAATTTTTTTTGCCATGCCCGCCCTCTAAAAAGTCGACATTTACCTTTTTTATCATTGAATCGGCGTTCACTCGTCTTTGGCGTAAAAATTGCGGTTTTTTTGTATAAAAATTATACACATTTATTTTGAAAAGCAAACTCATTATTTTTAAAAGTATTTCATTGAAGTATATCTACGACTTTCGTTTAGTTTATTATAAATCGTAAACATTGCCGATAACATAAATTCTTGCGCCTGCAACGTCCGTTTTGGGATGTTATTTGCAAGAATACAGCAACAAAGTTTATTGAAATAGTAATATTTTTCAGTAGAGTGAAGTATTTTGTATAAATAGGTACAATGGAAGCGGATATACTGTACGGCCTTTCTTTGGTTCAAAATTAAGCAAAAACGTTGCCAGCAATATATATTCTTGTGGCCGCAACAACAGTTTTTGGAAGTTATTTGCAAGTAAACTGCAATAAAGTTGACTGAAATAGTAATAATTTTTCAATAGAATGACATATTTTGAATAAATGGATACTCTGGACATGCATGTACGACTTTTCTGTAGCTTAACATTAAGCATGAATTAATGATAATGACATAAACATCGTCAGCAACGTAAATTGTCAGCAATGTCTGTGTTTCTAAACTATTTACAAGGTACTATCGCAATATTGTTAATTGAAATAGTAAAAATATTTAAATAGGATGAATATATGTCATGGTTGACATAAGACTTTTCTTCGACGTATTAGGCAGAAACTTTGCTGGCAACGGTAATTCTAATTGGCACAACACATGTTTTGATAAAGTTGTTTGCCTCCTGGGACCTTGTCTTGGCAGCAAGTGACCACACATGCTCGTGTACAATAATTTGTGTGCGTAAGGACCTATCTGGAAACTGGTTAGTTCAAGAACAACATTCACGTGTCTAACCTATGTCACTTGTGCCACTTTTGACCATTACCTAGTCACAGCTCCTGACACTCGCTCTGACCACAACCTAGTCACAGCTCCTGACACTCCCGTGCTCAGCAGATTGGATGTGATGATAACACTTCTCCCTTTGTTTTGCGTTTCTTTCCCTTCTCTAGCTGGGCCGGCCGTGTGAATAACCTGCTTGTATGATGATTGTACTCTGTGCACATGCTTCTTACACACTTCACCAATGTGCATGGAGAGGGATTTGATACTCAGTTTCAATTTGTTCACCAACAGTAAACAATACTACAAACATCAAGATGCTGATCATTGTTAAAGATTGCATACGTTATTTCAGCACACACAGTTGTTTACGTGGTGCGCGGTAGTACCCCATTATAATTTTCTAATTTTAAATTTAATCACCAACTTAACACTTTTAGTGTAAGTGTAGCTGAGTAACCATTACTGATTTATACACTTACACTTTTTAGACACAGTCCATGCACACGTCCCTTTTGTGCTCAGCCCATACTAGTATTTTGCGACATTTAACATTAGCTGAATTGGTTTTCCGATCTTTGGATCGTGGGCAAACAGAACATCGTCCTTGTTTTGGTTTTGCGGAACAATGGTGATTTTTTTCTTGTTCCTCCTCTTCTATGTTGGCCACTTTTCTGATTGTTGCCTTCAGGTCACGAGGAGTGTTCTTGGAGATAGCTCTCTCTTTCATATGAGGTTGAGCAAGATGATTGCCTTGTTTCTGTAAATACTTGCTTCTTACAAGATTGCGATGATTTCTTGTTGTCTGCAACAAAACCATGACATTTATCCCGGCTTGGTCCAATATTCCATAGAAGAACCGTAATGGCCATCTTTGGGTCTTCCGAGAAATGGGATGAGTGTGCATCAACTGGTCGAAGGTATCAACTTCGCCTTTCGTTTCGTTGTAAAAATGAACGACTTCAGATTTTCCAGTGTCTTCATTTACAGCCTTCTTGCAGTGCATGGTCGACAACAGGAGGACACTTTTTCCTTTCTTGGGGCAGTAGGAAGTCAACATTTTGTTGCCTTCAAATGTGAACTGAGAAGAGCCAACTTCTCTTTTTTCAAGAGGGCAGAAAACAAGGTGGAATATCCCTCTTGTTTTTTCTCAGTGTTCCGACTACAGTGAGGTTATAATCATTTAGCGTACTGTCAGCTAGTGGAACTGAGATGAACCAATTGTCCATTGTCAAATTTCTTCCTGTGCCATGAATACTCACAGACAGATCACGCACATACACTAGACCCCCGATTTTACGAATACTCACGGTTCCTCTCTTCGCATTCGTAAAATCGCTACCTTCGTAAATTTGATAGCGGCTTATTTTTGCCCCCCCATTAACAGAAAATTTTAAAATTGCATTTTTTCTGCAAAGTGTCTCTAGGCCCCGACTTCCGTAGCGTATTGCGGGAAATTAATTAACGTAATAACGTAAACATAAATTGATGTCAGTAGCCAGACGTCACACTGGTTGAGCGGTAGATATGACAGACACTTGTCCCAAAAAATGAGAAAATCGAGATTCCTGATTGTCTTCTCCCGTAGCATTTAACGGAAAAATAAAGCAAGTGATAGTTTAAATATAAATTTATATCAATATTTAGACGTCTTATGATCAAAAGAACACCGCTAAACAATAGATATGACCAATCCTTTTCCTAAAAAAATGAGAAAATCGAGATTCCGAGTGTCTTCTCTCGAGTGAATAGACCGACTTCCGTAGCATTTAACGGAAGAATAACGCAAGTGATAGTTGAAATATAAATTTATATCAATAGGCAGACGTCTTAGGATCAAAAGAACACCGCTGAACAATACATATGATCGACCTTTATCCTAAATAAAAAAGAGAGAAAACCGAGCTGTTGAGTGTCTTCTCACGAGCGAATAGCCCGATTTGCATAGCGTTTAATGGGGAAAAAAAATTTGGCATTCCTTACTAGTAAAATGCCCTTGTAAATTATTCACCAAAGAAAGAAGGAATAAGCGGATGTATTTATTCATTGCGCAGTTTTATATAACTTAACGTAAAAACATTCCCTCGACGTTGTTGATGATGAATTGTACGAGAACGTAGATACTAGTAGCGTGCAGAGCGGACAGATAGCGCAACTGTACGAACGTTCACAATATGGCTGATAGATAGCGGCACTGTAACATATATCGACGTTGTTCCAAAAACGCCATTTTGTGACGTTCTTACCTAAAATTGTTGAGAATTGCATGTATAAGTGATTGAAAAAAATCACTTTCACAGTCAGTATATGCGGTAAAAATAAATTATGAGTTCCGGGATTACGTAATACACGAACGTCTATTTATTTTCCAAGTTCGACATACCTGGAGACAAAAATGTTTCTACACTTGGAAAATAGGTAGCGCTATTATCGTGCACACTTGTGAAACCCACGTTTTACGACACGCAGTAACGCATTGTTTAAGCAAATTATCTGCCAAGTTTATTGTTTTAAGTACAAATGGTGTTAACGCAATAAAGAAAAATATAACGCTCTTATTTATAGGGTTCGTGTAAAAAAGTAAACTCATTCGGCACGAGACGAGAGAGATATAAGACGCTGTGAAACAACCTAGAAGGAGGCTGTACTATAGTTAAATGAGCATATGCGCATGCGCTGGAACTTAACGTCTGTAGTACGACCTCAATATAGATCCTAATACGTCGTAGTTGGAGACAGGCCGGCCGGCTTGGCACAGGCGCCGCCGCCGCTGCGCGGTTTTCAAACTGTCACTGCCACGTTTTTTAACGGATTTTCGCTATTTTTGTTTTATTTTTAATATTGTGACTTACCAACTAATAACTGTAACCCTACAATTCATATTTTAATGCCGTGAATTAGATACAGTATGTTTTATTCATTGTCAACGTAATTCCTTACAATTTTTTTTGTCATATATTTTTGTTATTTTTTGAGGGTTCCTGAGATTGTATTCGTAGAATCGCTACCTTCGTTAAATCCAGGGTTCGTAAAATCGGGGATCTAGTGTATTTCACAGGAAGAGATTCGTTTTTGTTGTTGGCTTCTTTGCCAATGTATCGAATTGCATTTATCATGTACGTAGTATGTCTTGGCATCACATATAGTTATATTCTTAAGACCATATTTATCTGGTTTGGAATCATATACACCTAAAATGGGCATTTACTTTGAAATCCTAAAAGCTGTTAATCGATTGTACGACATTCCCGAGGTATGTAACTTGATGTGCAGTTTTTGATGAATGATTCCCAAATTTGTCTTATTGGTGCAAATTTATAGTCTTTGTTTCTAGTAGACTTGGCAAATCGAAGACAGTTTACAATAAATCTAAATCGACATTCCGACATGCCAGCACAATAAAAAGTGCATCCAAATGTTTCCCAGCAAAATATAACACGTCAGTGAGTCCGTAAATCTGCCTTTCATTGGTGTCACCTACATACCTTGTAGTTTCACTTGTGTATTTTTGCCTCTGTCTCTTGATTTCGTCGTTTGTGAAACAAACAACAGTCTTGATCATCTCTGAGGTAACAAGTACGTCCCAACAGTCCTCTGATGCACTAGTGGGAATCTTGCCATGTGGAAGGCGAATAATATTACGTGCTGGTGTTCGGCCCCGTGTGCTGGGTGGATCTGAAGTCAATCTGTGACTATTCTTCCCAAATACTGTATTATTGTTTCATGGGTAGCACATTCAATGTCACTTTCTTCAGAAGCACTTTGTTCATCCTCACAAACTGACTGCATGTCTACATTATCATCCGTATCACTTATATTTTGGCTATTACTTTCTACCTCTTTTAAAATATGCCTTACAGTCTCTGAATTATCGTCACTTAGGGATTCAGCTGATACATTTCTTATCTACAAAGAAAAAATAATCAATCAAAAAAATAAGTAAAAAATTTTCACATACATAAATGCATATGTGGGGTGCTACAGAACCCCAGTCACATAAAACCTTGAATAATAAAAAAACTGCTGGTGATGGATGCCTGAGATTCCTGATACACTGACACAACACATTCAACTGAAATTACATAAAAGCACACTGCAGTTGTACCAACATTTTATAGTAAAAACTAAAAATAAAATGCACTGGGGTACTGTAGCACGCACCCCTTTGAGCAATCTACGGTTAATAAACTTGGATAATATATTCACGGAACAACTTTAAACCTACGCTATGCTGTTTCACATTTTGTTTTCTCTCACGTATACAAGTGTATCCGCAGCTGCAATGTACGGTCGAGTGATTGCACGCGTGTGGGCGTGAGCGTACGTGTGGACTAGTGACTCACACCAGACACGCTGTTGTTAAGTGTCCTACTGCCCTATGCCACGCATGTCTGAAACATTCACCCGATGTTTGGTAGTGTCAATTATGAACTGTCCTGCTTTCACTTAGTAAAAGAATATTAATTTATAAACATTACTGTGTATA
Source organism: Medauroidea extradentata (assembly GCA_003012365.1). Taxonomy (NCBI): domain Eukaryota; kingdom Metazoa; phylum Arthropoda; class Insecta; order Phasmatodea; family Phasmatidae; genus Medauroidea; species Medauroidea extradentata. Next base: position 1,905 of record PNEQ01040657.1, on the reverse strand, counting down.
TATCATTAAATTACATTATGGTAATAATATTTAATAGCATTTAGTTAACAAAATGGAAAATATAGTAAAGCTTAATAAACACGACGTATAATCGTAATATCACAGGCACAAAGACAGACTACCCTATCTAAGGGCACGAGAAATCAGTGGCAAAAAAGTTACAGCGCCCACATGATGAATAAGGGGTGAACGAACTGCCTTATTGGTGTGGTTGGCCGGTGGAGGGAAGAGGTGGGCGGGTCGCCGACCGACGGGGGGAGGGGAAGGGCATTCGTGCCGGCCGGCTGGCCATCGCGTCGTGTGGGAGGAAGGGACAGCAACGTATATTTTTAGAAGAAACATGCTGTGTGCTGCAGTACAGTTTTCGTGAAATAACTGCAAACATTTGCTGTCATAATAAATGCAACACCTTTTTCTGCTGTGTTCTTTGAATTTAAAATTTTTTAAGTAATTTTTTTCAATTTTCCATGGTTCCTGGAAAAAGGACTGTTACTTCGAGGGGATCGTTATTCCTGGGGTCGCACAATTGCAGGGTGGCGAGCGACCGGGAAAACCGGGAAAAGTCAGGTAATTTAAGAAGTCTGGAGAAGTCAGGGAATTCTCTAGAAAAACCTGAAATTTCAAAATTTGGTAAACGAACATTTCCGTGAACACAATGTACCATTTTCTTGGTACACATACCAATTTTATAGTTCCAAATGTGGCTGTGTGGAACAATGGATTTGACGCGTGGTACCCGTTTTTCGTGTCAAATACGATTTTTTTAGGCGTTTTGTACCAGAATTTTCAGTGGTTCCCGCCAGTGTTGCCAGACCAATGGTTTCTCTGATAATGTGTTGTGATGTTTTCAAGTTTCCACAGTGGTAAAAAATTACTCTCTCGTGGTGTTTCTTGCGTACCGTTTGCAAAATGACGTAAATTTTAATCAAGTTTTAGTTAATAACATGGGTTTTAAAGAGTTGTGGTCTTTTGTTTCTAAGAGTTCGTAGTAGAAATTGAAGGCATGGACTTAGCAACATAGGATTCTCAGTTTGCTTTTGTTCTTACCATGCGGCATGCTGATATGTTCGTTAATCGTTGTCTTTTTTTTATTGTTAACTTGACGTGGTGCAAATATTTTTGTTTATGATTCGTGCAAGTGTTAATATCTTCTGAACATATCTGAAGTCCGTGGATTTACATTTAAATTCTTTTTTATCTACCGTATGACCGTACCGCGTAATGGCGGAACATGCCTGAACTTTTTGGCTCGTACTGTGACAAAGGTGTGTTAAGAAGTTACAGCATAACGTGATCTCGTGTGTGTTTATGAAAATGATTAAATGCATTAAAAATATCTGGAAATGCGTGTTATTTTCACAATGTGTGTTATTTCCACAACGGAATTAATTTAGGGAAATCTGTCATAACAGGAAGATAGAGACTGTATTGGTTAACCGATCCTACTACTATTAAATGAATCGCGAAGATCCTGGTGATAAATCTGCAAGGTGCAATTCGTGCAATGTTATTTTTTCTTTAAACAACATGGGCCGGCGTTCCATTATGAGCCACATTGAAGGCAGAAAACCCTAAGTAGTGTAAGGTACTTGGCCTACCTACCCTATTAATTTCCAAATTTGGTTACTAACTTTGATTGTAGAATCTTTTTTTTTGCTAGTACCGGCGTCAGCATAGGCCTAATAGTATCCCGGGAGGTTTTGTGGTTGCTAGTTATAATAATGTTGATGTGTGAGAGGGGTCGCGTGACGGTAGTGTGCCCGGCCTACCACATAAGGAGAATGGTGCGGTGAGCAAGCAAGTGAAGGACACGTGTTAGTATATAAGTAATCAGTCTGGGACTTTGCACTGTTGACCGTGCAGACCGCAGTAACATGGCAAGACAAGGACTTTAAGAATAGAATT
>PNEQ01040656.1:0-10290 GCA_003012365.1 Medauroidea extradentata | reverse complement strand
CCCAGTTCGGCCACCCTACACTGTTCAACAGCTTTGATTAGTGTTAAATCAGGCTCTCTCAACAGGCGTTCTTGCAAACCTTTATCACGAACGCCTAACACTATTCTGTCTCGCACTACACTGTCAGCTTGCTCCTTGAACTCACAACTCTTGATCAACTTTTTCAAGTCAGTTAAAAATGAATCGAATGACTCGCCTTGTTCTTGGGACCGACTATGAAATTTAAATCGCTCCACTACGATATTTTTCACTGGGTCACAGTAGTCAGCAAAGGTCTTCAACACAGTCTCATACTTTATTCTATCCTCGTCCAAGAGATCAAAAGTGTTGAACAATTCCACCGCATCATCGCCGATTACGTTCAACAGCATAGCCACTTTCACTTTCGACTCTTTTGAATCGTATCCCGTGGCTAACATGAAAATTTGAAAACTTTGTTTAAACTTTCTAAAATTTTCACAAAGATTTCCGTCCAAGACCAATGGCGACGGCGGCTTGAACGACTCCATCTCCTTTCGTCTGTTGTTTTCTTACTTAGACGCAATTTAACACTGTTCTTCTTGTTTTAATGTTACTGGTACATATTTTCTATCCTACCGACTGCGCCATGTCGTGATTCCTCTCAATACTTTATTATCTCTCATTATTCATCATACACATTCTCTCAGCACGTCCTCGTCTTAGCTAGATCATCACTTGACTCGCTCATGCAGCCAACCTCTGCATTGTCGATACTCACAACAGTGACGTGTCCATATAGATTGGACATTTCCCTTCGTTAGCAGTTACGTGCGTAAAGATACGAATGGGTTGAGAATAGAACTTAAGCAGGGCTTTTTTTAGTGCTCACTTTATCCCGAACCACCTATACAAAAATATTACAGTCAACAATCGATCTGACAAGGATAGTTAAGATATGTTTATGAGAACTGATCACAAAGTTAATTCTGCAACATTTACAACAAATCCGAATAAAGAGATATTTTGAATAAGATTACAAACATGCTGAATGACACAAATTTTAAATGTCGGCCTACCTTCTCTGATGAGGTCACAGCTTTTCCCGAAAAGTAAAAACACTGCCGGAAAAAGTTTAGCATGTAATCCACACACGCAACACTTGCATCCACGTTTTCGTTTCATCCATTTTATGTATCCTGGATTTTAGTCTCGCGCAAGACCATTTGAAATCACAAGTTTAGATAGCGCAAAAATGAAATTAAATAAAAACTATTATATTCACTTCGCAGTATTACCGTGCAGCGCGGGAACTAGCCAACACATTGGATTCGTGTAAATTGTAAAACCAACTGCCGGTGACCAGTGTTGCCAACCGAAGTCTATAGAAAACCACTAACGGCACTTGAATAATCACCGGAGACCTATCTTATCAATAGAAAAGAAAATTTCCAATTTACTAGCGCAAGTTTAATCAGTCTTCGCCTGCCTGTTTATCAACACATAACTTACAAAACTTGACCGGTAATGCATTATCTGAAACCACAATAACTGGTAACAAAACGACTAAAGTGGCAATTCTGCTAGGTTCGGCTATATTCGTATCACTTCGGAGAGAAAGCACTGCAATCGTAGCTACTAACACAGCGTCACGTAGCCAATCCCCTCCCGTGTTCCTTCCGCCCGGCCACCTCTCCAACCCCTTCATTCACCTGAATACTATCACGGCAACTCTACCCACTAGAAGCGTTATTGGAAGCGCTTTTAAACAGCTTGCTTTGGTTGTTTACTAGTTCTTATCTTCTAACTGGCAGTGTAGTAATCCGAGTGGAATTGGTAAAAGATCCATCTATCTGCACGAGTCATAGTTAGCTGCTAGTAGAGACAAGGTTGTAAGTAAATATTTATTATAATCAGAGAATTGTCAGGAAGCTGCCTGGGCAAGCACTGATAGGTAGGTTCCAAAGTTTATGACAAGTCTGGTTGTAACAACAACCAGATATTACTGATAATAAATAAAATAAGTTTGAGACAGATATGTAACTGGGGAAAATATGTGTGTATGAATATGTTGACACTATTTTGGTACACTGTTGTATTATTGACCTTGTCCCCATGTTTCAAATTACAAACAAAAACAGAAGATTCATATCCTGGGTTTTTGTCTTCTTACGCATGAAACAATAAATTGAATAAGGATATTCTTAACTGTTCACTACAAGAAACTTACATTTACACATCTAAAATTAAATGCTTTTGGTGTTAAATTATTGGGTTTGAAAACATCAGTAATTGAAATTGAATTCCCGTCGAATGTTCTACTCCCAACACAGCAGTTCTGCAATAAACAATCGCAATAAGAGTGTTTAGGTTAAGTACCTATGAACACTGCATTTATTAAGAAAACCATGACGATCATTCCAAATTAACTAGGCCTACTACTTCAAAGTTTTGATTTCTTTCAGGTAACGATAGATGTTACACTCGTTTTCAGTCATGTTAATAAATGCAGAAAATATAACCCTATTTTCAAGTTCCCCCGCGCAATATTTAATGAATACTTACTTATTTACAAACGCTTGATGGTTAAAAATGATTGGCTGCGCGACAGTGACGTCACAAAAAATGCAACGATGCCACGTCGTGCAAATGTAATCTTACAGTTCCGACACGATAGTGACTATGATCGTTTCAAACATAGGAATTTTTACATTCCGACACTCGCTCTCGAGTCAAACATTCCTCTAAAGGAAATTTCTGACAGTTTAAAAAATTGGGCCCCAGAATTCCATTGCAATGATTCTGCATGACAAATTAATTAATAATTCCATTATCAATTATTTCAATAAGCAGAAACTATCCTATATATGTCGAAGAGAAAATGTCGATACAGGTAATACAATTAAATAGAAGAAATGTTATGGCTAAAAAAAAAAAAAAAAACAGAAAATAAAATAAATTTGACTAAGGGCCGGTTTCACCAACATCCCCTAAACAAACCCTCAGCTAAGGGACACTTCAGCTTAAGGGTCCCTTAAATCTGATACTTACGAAAATGGCGTTTCACCATTAAAATGTGTGTTTTTTTAGGTGACACTTAGCTGAGGGCCACTTATCCTAGACAGTAGAATTTATTCTCATGTTGGCACTTTGAATTTGTTGTCACATGATCTGAAGAACCAATCAAAAGTATGCTTTCAACAAAAATATTATTTGGTGTATTGTTTATTTGTTATGGTATTCGTGAAGACTGCTGTTATGTGACAATATTTTTATATTATGTCTGAAGGAAAGAAATCGTGTACCGAAAATTTACCAACAGATGAAAATTTGAAACTTTAAAACCAATGGAAAAGCTTAAACTTAATAAAAATACGAGAACGAAGTATCCAGTTTTAAATAAGTATGTCGGGCGTCAACATTGACGGTGAGAAGTGCATAGAATCAGTTTCAATACAACAGTTTCCTTGGATAGTAAGAAGTTTCCACAGTGAAGGTTAGTATTTGTATTATATACAGCGATACTGGCACTGTAGGACAACTGTGTTGTGCAACATGTACCCATAAATATTAAGTGTAAAAGCTGTTTTCGCTAAACATGTTGGCAAGTTGCTAGAATTTGAGAATGGAAACTTGTACATAATTTTTTTAAAGCAAATTTGGGCTTACGCAAAGGCGATCAAATTCGAATTGATACTGCATTTCGTAATGAATGGAATTAATAGTTGGTTAAATTACTAACATTGTAATGCTCTTGTGTTACATGATCAGCACAGTCTAAGCGTAAAAAAAGGAGGCTTATAATGAAATTACATTTATTTTAAGTAACCTATAAAGAATTTTTAACAAATTAGCCTGTGCCAAACATGGTGCAGTAAGAATGTTCCTAAAACGTATTTACAGATACTGTAAAAAATTTAATTTGTATAGTTGTATTGTCACTACTTTTATTGGCTTAAAACACCACAATTAGGCTGGTAATTATACAAATAATATCTGCCATGTGAAACTATACCTGATGTAAAACTTGACTGTGAAATGTTACTAGGCGCAAGATTTTCTATATTTTCCCATAATGCATAAGTTACATCAGTAGGCTAATATGTGAGCTGTGCTAGAAGATGCACAGGGTTAGTGTTCAAGTTATTGATTTTTTGAATTATTTTTGCTTTCAGATGAAGCTGGTAAAGTGTATGGGAGTGTGTTCCTGCTGTTGGTATTGAAGTTCAGCTGTATGACGTCATGCTGGAAATATTGGCTGATACCTATGTGAGAGACAGATTGCACTGCAGCAAGATCACATAATGTGCCAGTAGGTAGTCACCTTGATGTTTAACAAACACCTAAATATGGTTACATTAGTTTGATTGGCTGGACAGTCAGTTAATATAATTTCATCTGTAGTGGTAATGTGAACATTTTTTTTATCTCTTCCTGCAATTTTGACAACCTTAATAAAAACTAATGCAACAGTAATAGTAGCCTCAATCAAAACAATACATCAGATACAAAAGTTTATTCTTGTGGAAACTTGCACTGCAGACAATTCAATACCTATGCTTACAGATTGTCCTCAGGATTTTGTCGTTGCCGTAAAATTTTCAAATATTATTTTTGCATGTGATGTAAGGTAAAAGTTATTAAGTGGTAAACTAGAAAACTTATAAGTGCTGGTAAAAGGAACAAGTTGCAGGATAGCATGGGTAGGGTTACAATTGTGGACGGAAGAGAACCAAATTAATATTGACGCGGGTCGTTCCGCAACTCCCTCTCTCCGAGTCCGTCGTGCGCATCAAACCAACATTACGGAACGGGCCGAGCGGCCGTACAGCCACGGCATATGGGAACGCACCCGGCCACGTGGGCATACGAGGTAGCGGCGTCCAGACGCCACCCCCGCGACGCCGGGTGCCACCAGCGTGTGCGTCGGTCCTAAGAACTGCCAGTAAATGGTAGGAATATGCCCCCTTGACGAGAAGCGACTTAATTTAACGTCAAAGTTGAACACTGTGTAAAAGCCCTCCCGTGCTTTTCCCGTCAAGGGGAGTTATGCCATTTAACAGGCAATAATATAGAAAGGCCAGGGGTAAGTGTGTTTCATGTGTACTGTGTCCCCTCTCAACTTTTTCGTACTTAACCTTAATACCAATAAAACACCCCTGCGCCTCGCGACAACTTGGACTCACCCACGCAGCCAACTTGCCGCCCAAATATATACACACATTCTCCCCCAAACAGTTTCACGTTTTATTTGTTCTGTAATTGCCAGTGTTGTGTTATAATTATTTCTATTCAAATAATGTCCAAATGCAGTGTCTACGTTTTTAAATGTTGTATGGTGCAAAATTTCACGTAACTATAAATTACGTAAACTCTCCATAAACTATCCCGTTATACAAATTTGGGACTCTAACCCTCAAGCTGTTCTATTATGAGTGTTTTGGGCCTTTGCCCCTGTTTAATTTAGTGATTTTGTGTTTTTCGGCGAGTGCTTCCCGCCCTTTGGCGGCACAACGTCATGCACGCGGGAAGGACTCGCCAGTTGGCATTACGCGGCGGACCGGGATGGTCGACGTGTTAGTCACTCCGGGCCCTTCACAACTTTGCATAGTCAGTAGCGTACCAATAGTCATTCTTTTCGTCTGGAACATTTTCTTTTAACTTTGCTGGCCCGGAGGTGTACCGTTCACCCCTGCAACTCGTCGCCCAGGGGCATTACTTAAATTATCTTTTTCACTCGTGTAGTGAATTTTCACGTAACAGCATTGCCCTGCTGTCGGGCTTAGGGCCGGGTCCGCTGTTTGCGCCACTAGTGTTGTATGATTGGAGCATGGTGCTTTACCAATAAATACGTTTTTCCAGTTACAGGTGCGTATTTATTACTTGCCGCTTCACAGCCATAAGGGCACGGGACCCTTCAACCCGCCTTCCAGTACTAGACCTATAGTGTGTGTATGTGTGTATTTTTCTACTTTAGTGCTACGGGCGTGGGGAACGCCATAAGATTCCCCTGCGTAAGTAACATAGCGACGTAGAGTGGGGAGTGCTCTGCAACGCCACGGCCGTCGGCCACGTGGCCCTGAAACCTAGAGTCTCTGCTCTCATGAGTGCCCGTTCTCTCTTAACGGGCTGGCGCACCGGGCAAACAACACTTAATCACGACCCCCGCTCACGTCAATATAAATGTGAGAAAGACAAATATTGTTAGGTTTACGAGGAAGAAGGTTAGGAGTACAGACATGTACAAACAGAAAAGGTCAGGAGACAGCGGAAGTTGGGGAATATGAGTATCTATGGATAGTGTTGCAGGGTGGAGAAGGCTTGTAGAGAGAGTGGTGTCTAGGGCTCTAGGTATGTTGGGAAGGGTAATGAAGGATTTTATTAGTACAGTGAAGGAAAGGGCATATTTTATAATGGTACAGCCAACGTTAAGGGTATGCAGCAACAGAGAGGGACCCGTATGTGGAATTGGAGCTGTGGGAGTTGGACAAAGTGCTAAGACAGGCAGCGAGGTTGGTGAAGGATACATGGAGAAGGCAAAGGCAGGCTGGTGAGGACAAAGCAGAGTATCAAGGAATAGGGAATTGTGCTAGCGAGAAGATTCAGATGAGGAGTAGAACAGAGTGCAGTAGGTAGTCTGCTTAAAAGATTGGTGAGGGTGTGGAATTAACTTTTAAAGGGGTTGGTGATGGTGAGTGGGGTTCAAGAGTTTAGGGGGGAGGGGGGTTAGGAAGATGATTGAGAGCAGTTGCCCAACTGTACGCAAATTTATAACAACAATTATTATTGGACCATGTGGATTATCGGGGCTGAAACTAAATCTTTAGAACATGTTAAGACTTTGCTATTAATTAATAATTCAAAAGTAGCAGTGGAATTAAATGCATGTATTACTTCACAGGAAAAATATTTAATAATAACTTTGTGGTTTCATTTGTAGAATTTACCGTACGCTGTCAATTTTTAATAGGCTATGCTAAATATAAAAATGTCTGAGGAGATGCCATGAAATGATGATTACATATTTTGGTGATAATGAACTTATTATCAACCCTTTAGTTTTTGTAGTTTATGTTCCAAGGTTAACACTTTTCCCAAGTAAGTTTCATAATGGTTTTCTTACACTCGTGCGGTTTGAGAAGTGTGTCTAGTCAATTAATAGTCTAAATCACTTCATAATCTATATTGTCACCATTTTAAGAATACATTATCCCTTGGTAAATGTGACAGATTGTACAATGATGTGTTTAGGGTGATTTTATTTGTCTTTAGCAGGCCCACAATTTTAATTCTGTCGATATTTATGTTTTAGGCAATTCAGGGAACACAGTTGTGCTGTGCAGAACACATGCAACAAAATATTGTTCATTTGTTAACTGTGCGACATGTAAGCTGGTACCAACAGGACAGCTTGTAAATAGCATATTACAGAATAATATTTCATTTGGAAGGTTTCTGTTCTGATGATTTGTCATATTTCCAGTGTCTCCTTGCATTCTGGCATTGTTGTATTTATTCATAAACCTGGTCTAATTGTGTAAAGTTAGTTGACAAGTTATGGGCTAATGCTACCATGTAATATGCCAAATGATCAGAAATGGCTCTTGACAGGCACAAGGAAATTACATAAATAAACTTAAAAAGGTTTCAGTTGGACTAGACATGGACATAGAGTTAGACTAATTAGTAGAAAGTTAAAAGGGAAATATTGGCAAAAATGGGAGTATCTGAAGAAAGTAGTTACACAAAATAAATATCTGGCATGAATATCACATGTAAAAATACACGCTGACCTCTCAGTTAACTGAACCATGTCCATTGTGGTGAGAGGAATACTGTGTTGAAATTATTTATATTTAGTACCATGCACCCGTATGTCATAAAATAAAAATGTTGATATTGTTTCTGTAGATTCTTGACAGCAGTTACAAGACAACACTGATGTTGCAAGTGCTACAAAAATGTTTGTATTTTTTTAGGTAGCCACCAGATGATATCGGATGCTGTCCAGCTTTCACAAATTTAAGTTGGACCTGAAGACATTTAAGTATGTAAATGTAAACTGTTTTAAATAAAGATAACATTTATGCAATAAATATTTTTCATTTATCTTCTGTCCATTACATTTATTTTTTCCGTAACTATAGTTTTCCTGTCTAGGTAAAAAATACAGCGGCAAAAATGTCAGTGTGTGTTGATTTGCAGCAACTTATTAGAATATGCCATTAACCAGCTTTGTAACGTCGACTCATATACATTTGCTCCTGACAATCTTGGGGAATTTCTTGCTGGTTTTTACTAAATGCAACAAATGTTAGTACAGTAACTGCAATGTACAGTATTTTGAAATTCAACTAGATCAAGTTACTTGTTTTCACTTGATAACCTAAGGCAAATTTTGCACAACCACAGCTTGTACGTAAGTTGCATACAAAACCAGATTGTCAAGCTAAATTAGTTTAATTTGCTTTACATAAAATACATTTAGGGTTTCCTATTTGACAATTGCTCTAAAATTAAAACTGAAAGTCTATGAGTTTTTGACACTTGAAAATTTGTAAATAATAATTGCATAATTTGTTGGTGCAGTAAGGTGGTGAAAGCAGAGGCTGCGTAATTAAATTATTTTACATTTTGGCTAATATTTTTTATAACTCTTTAATGTTACTATAAGTATTCTGTAGTTCTCACAACATTCTTTGCTGTTAGGAATGAACACGGTTACTTAAATATATATGTAATTATGAAGGAAAAAATGTAACTGTTCATTAATTTTTAAAATATTAAATTTTTATAACTGTACAACAGCAACAGTTATGCATCACTTATTCACTGTAAAACTAATTAAATAACCAGTGTTACAGATACAATTACAAGAAAGAAAACAGGTAATTATACTGAACAATTCTGTTTCATCAAAGTTTTGCGAGAGAAAAAAACTTTGGTGAAACTTGCTTTTAATAAATGAAAGAAATTGTTAATGTTTATTTACCAAATTGTCTGCATTCAGTATTTTGAAGCAAGTGATTAGTTGGTGTAGTTTTAACTGTCATTCATTGCAGTCTTAATGACAGAGAAATTATTGGCTACAGATTTTTTTAGTACATACAGAGGACAAAAGTGTGAGGGGGGGGGTGTGAATCCTTAAGGCTATTATACGAAAGCTAGAAGCGCGGAATTTGAAAAGTACGAAACACTATCTAATGTTGATGTGACAATGACAACATAAGTAAATGGAGAATGCAACAACTTGGCTAGACTAGTGCTTCAAATGCTATTTTAGGGTGTTCAAGTGCGATAAAATCATAATTATATATTTCTGAGATATAGTGTAAGTTTTTTCATAACGGTGCATCAAAGTAAAAATTGGCGTGTTCTGCTGCCATGCAAATAGTAAAACCAATTGACTTACATAAGTGAAATAATTCACAGTGAAATAACGTGAGTTGGGCTACATAATAAAACATTTTTAAAAAATACAGTGAACTCTTTTTGTATTTAAAATAATTGATGTATTTAAAACTTTTTTCGTGTACTTTTGAGATTTTTTAAAAAATTCCAAATATTACGTTATGGTCTTTTAAATACTTTATTGCATAGCTCATGGGATGTAATATCGTAGTGAATTATTTTATTCAAATAGGTCATTTGGTTTTCACTTTTTGCATGGCACCAGAACATGTAAATTTTGACTTTGTAGTGCCTTTGTGAAAAAACTATGAAAACTAAAATTGTTTCATAAGAGGAAACTGTACTCACAAGTATTGTCTGCAAAACTAACACTATTTCACTGAAATATAAAATTATGGTTTTATCGCACTTGAACATCCTATGTTGGCTTACTTCTAAAACCTCGTAAGTCCACTTCAGTAAATTTTACAGGTGAGCGAGAAGAAAATTTTCATAGTCATGCTACACCATAGATATGTGTTTTTTAAATTTGAGCATAGAAGAAAGCTAATGCACAGTAGTTTTAGCAGATTTCATCACAAGAAGCGCCATGAAAATTAGCACCAAATTCACCTGGAATACAAAATTTGTAAAATCTGGACTTACGAGGTTCTATAAGTAAGCCAATGAAGCTACTGTGTCAGCGTTCCTAATGCAGAATAATGCAGGAGTGACTGCAATGGTCTTATGCTGAACAGTCTACATGGGCGTTCATAAACAGTTTATTTATTTATTTATCATCATCCACCTGTTGATCCCCATGGAAGCCGATGGCCTGGGGGATATAGGCTTTGTAGTTGAAACGTGCCTGCAACAATCCTACCATACTTGAACTGGATTCATGTTGCAAATGAGCATCAAAACACCAAAATCTAGTGGCTC
>PNEQ01040655.1:0-10290 GCA_003012365.1 Medauroidea extradentata | reverse complement strand
ATCTGAGAAACTCAAAACATAGCTATATTCCTGTTCAGATTCAGTGGTTTGTAAATATTAGTATGTGTAATTCTCTCAAAATCAACATATTGCATTTGTCTCCAGTGTTAAAGGTATGTTTAGTGTATACATTCTTGTGTCTGTGATTTTGCCACACAATATAGTGTCATTTATAATATTTCTTGCATTTAATAAAGGAGTTTTGATGTTAAAAAATATATGCTAATTTTGGAAAAATAGATGCTATTTTGGAAAATTTTGATGCTAATTTCTATTAAAATAGATGCTAATTTTTCCAGCCCCTAGCTATTGCTTTTGATCAATCGTAGCTTTTAGTGTGGTTTTATTATGACATATGTGTTATTTATAAGTGTGTCATATACGGTACCTGTCATAACCAGTATTATTCACTCTATGTTAATGATATTCTTAAGGGAATATCCCGCTGTGTTTTTAGGGTTATTTTTATAAGTTGGGTGGGAGGATTATGTACGACCCTCTGAGTGCTTGCTTGTTATACAAAGGGTTCAACACGTGTTTTTGTTATACGTACACCTTGTCAGTTTTCTTGAAATAGTTTATGATCTTTGGTGGAATGTTTGCTCATATTAGTCCTTTTCTTAGAGGTGGGACTTTTCTCTCCGTCGGATTTCTCCTGTTTTTCCCACCTTCTGCGCGACGGTTCGGCCCTTCTACTGATTGAAGAGAGGTTTGGTGGCTGTGGCTCGTCTCTGAGGCAGAATTTCGTCGGCTTTGATACCTGACATTACCCGGACCTGCATGAACTTTACAATGTGGATTACGATTGGAAGCACGCCAATGGAGACGAATGGGTGGGGGAGTTGAGCTGGGCTCAGCCAGAGTTGATGTATGTCTGCCCTTATTGTGTGGCTTCCCCCCCCCCTTGACTTCTGGTATCTGAGCGTAGCCGAACGATTAGCTGTGACTTGGCCTCGTGTGACGTCGTTCTCTGACGTTGCCCGCCCCTCCTCTCTAGACCTTCGGCCGTCTTCGGCGGACGTCGTGCCACCCCTCCCCGCCTCCCTTCTCTCTCCCTCCTTCCCGGTGTGAGCCGGTCCCTCGCGACCGGAGAGGAGTTCAGTTAGTAGTGAGCTCTCGTGTGGGTTACCTGTGCTTGCTCGCGCCCGCGCTGCACATCCTCGTTGACTGGTAAGTGTTGTTTTCTGTTCGCGTTTGCTTCATTTACATTTCTTTCGTTATCAGTCTTTCCCTACACTGTCCTCGGGGATGTGTCGTCGCGGTCGGGAGACAAGTATGGGGCGAGCGATAGGCTAGTGCCCAGTTGCTTAATTTGTGCCTGTTAATTGCGGCATTGACCGTTTCAGTTAGTGTATTGGTGTTTTTGATGCCTGTGAGGCTTTTTCTTGTCACTTTTGTATTACTGGTTTAACAGCGATTGACTTCGGATTTTGTACTGATTAAGCCTGGTATTGGCTATGTTTACTTATGTACCCGGATTATTTCTGACAATATATTTTGTGCATTTTATCGGGACTGTCAGGTTTAATTGCCGTAGCGAGTTGAACCCTTCCCCAGTGTTCATGTTGTGTGCGTTTGACTGCTGAATATGCGTTCACCAAGTCGGAGGTTAGGGTGAGTGCTCAGGTGTGGGATTGTTCCCCCAGGTATTAACGGCCGTGTGTTTACACGTGTCTGTATAGAGATTACAGCACAACAGTTTTATCAAATAATGATTAAAATTCTGCTGTGGAGTGTTAAAATGGCTGCTACGCATTTAGAAAGTCACTTATGTTTGATATTACAGTGAACCCTCGATAACTCGGGCTAAAAGGGGGGAGAAGCTGTCCGAGTTACGATTTGTCCGTGTTATCAAGGGGTGTCTGGAGAGGTTGGGTATTCAGTCATTAATCACAAGAAATGCGAAGAAATTAGTACCTACGCTATTATTTCTACAAGCAAAATAGGCTGCAATAAATACTGTTTTGTCGTAACTATCGTATCAAGTTACGGGAGGGCCACCATGCAGTGGGAAAATTTACGTAACGTGGAGGTCTATAAAAGAATGTCGAACAATGTGGGCAGTCAGATCTTTATTTATTTTTTATGTTGCTACTTCTGGCTGATCCTTTTTCTTTATATCTCTGTGCTAGAAGCTGGCACCAGGCATCCTTCTATCACATAAAAGTTTTCGCCTGGCTGGCCACAGCCAATGTGCCTGCACGTGTGAGAGAGATAAGAAGTGATCGTTGGAGATAAGCTAGGGAGGCTGCGAGCGGAAGTAGTCAAGGTCAACCGGTACAGTCTCATGCAATACAAACCCCGCACGTGACCACACGCATCTCAAACGAGATGTTTACATTGAAAAATACCTTACGTCCGTATGTTACAGCGTAGGGGCAGCAGCCAACTGCTAGCCTGATATTTACTCTACCCTCCTTCAAAGTTACAAAGGTAAAAAATAATTTTTCTCGTATACATGAATAAAAACGGTACTGTAATTAACAATCCTTCTGGGTCACTGTACATTATGTGAACATATTTTAACACTACTAATTTTAAAATTTAATTTTATGTATACAAATTGCATCATAGAACACACAATTTATAGCTGTATTCTTACACAAATTGTCATATTATAAAGCAATACAATTTTAATCATGTTCTACATAGTTACCGTATTTACTCGCGTAATCGCCGCATATTTTTGATCAAATTTTAGGCCCAAAAAATGAGGTGCGGCTATTATAAGGGGTTTTCAAAAATTACCTTCTATTTTTTTGTGTAGAATATAACAAATGTACATTTTTTTCTATAGTTACTCGTTCATAACGTGAACATTTCTTCTAAAATAAAGAAAAAGATTTTGTCTGTGTATAGTAAAATGGAAAAATTAAGACTACAAAATAATGTTAATCCATTCACGTGCGTTTAAAATTATCCCGCATAAGACGTTTACATTTTACTGTTCATTACTATTTCCCGTGGAGTAGTTTACACACAAATCAGATTCACGCTTAAAACGTTACAACTCTCCAGACGCCGTTACGTTATCAACAGAGTATCATCAACAAGCGAGCGTGACTCATCGTGTCCGGCTTGGGCATGGATGTTGTGTTGTTCTTTCACCACCCACATCGGCTCTTGAAAACATTGTTGTTAAAGGGAAGTAAAACCCTCTCACCAATTTTTCTACATCGTAATGCGAAGCAATAATTTTTAATTTTTCTTTAATGTCCGGGACAATTTGTTTTGCAACCCTGAATTCATTGTACATACCAGAACAAAATAATTTTCCGTTTATATGTCATTATAACCCGTAGTTACCGTCATTTCACAAGCACCACATTGAAATGTTTATTTACGACACACGTGCGTGCCTGGCTCGCCGGGCGAAGAGGGAGGAAAGATAAAGAAGTGAGAGATCGGCCTGCTGCGTTGCATCTTTACGTATCGCGTGCCTCGCTAGCAACATTTTATCACACGGAACTTGCCAGATATTTACTGTGGGATTATTAAAGGCTAAGTAGCGATGGACGACTACGTTATAAAGTTTAATACTGTTCTTAAATGTAATGTGATGAATTTAAATCCAGCAGAAACAATTTTTTATGTCTTTTAACCAAAAAATAATTAATTAAAAATTATTAAAATTTTTTAAAAATTCTGTCCGAGTTATCCGAAGTCCGGGACATCAAGGTCTGTGTTATCGAGGGTTCACTGTATTAACTGGCTAAAAAATGATTTTTTTTTTTCATTTGAATGTGGAATAAAAGGTTTTAATGTCGTAAGCATGAAAGTCTGAAACGTATGCAAGTGTTTAATGTATGAATATAGAGTACTGCCTTTAAAGTGCAACAAAAATTGTGATCTGAAAATCACTTCTAGATGTTTAAAAATTTTAACAAACAGATAATGACAGAAATTAATGTCTATAAAGTACTGGTTAAAATTAAATTAAGTAATGCAAAATTAACTTATCACTTTTACGTATAATACATAGTATTAAACCAGCATGTATCACATTAAAACAGATAATAAATTATAAAAAAATAATTATTGACATTTCACATTCATATAGGCATACAGAATATAAACGGTAAGTGACTTCCAACTATACACTTCAGCTGCGCCGAGCAAATTTAATACAAGATACGTGGCGCACGAGGTGTTGGAAAACACCCGAAAATAATTTTAAAAGTTTGTATTAGAGATACGCGGGTTTTGTCCTTTACAGCGGCAGGTCCTAGCTGCGTGCTCAGTGTTAATCAACCTGAGTCGCTGGAGCTAGTTTCATCACAGATCAGATGCTTATATGTAGTTACCAACATTTTTTCCTATGTTTCATTACAAAATCTGAAATTTTATCGTTTGTTGGTTTTTCATGAACATTTCAAACATAACTAAATAGGTATTACATTACACTTTATTTTCTTTAGACGAGCAGTTGGCAAACATCCTTATTGGTTGTATATTTCAGTTATAGAAAAAAAGTGAATAAGCAGCACGGATCTAAATACAAAATAACAAAAAATATTTACAATAACATATTTGCATTGTTGACCAACAAATATATTTACATAACTTAATGTACTGGTTTTCATCATTCTTAACACATAAATTATAATTTTCACAAGACTTTGAACATTTCAAACTGCTCTCCTAAAAAATTCTGTTTTGGTTGATTCGTCCTTTTTCCATAACACAGAAGAACACACACACATGTACATATACATTGCTGCATGCTGTGTTTCTAAGGGCTGGGTGATTGGAAGCTGTATCGAAACATTTTATGGACTAGCCCATGACTCACAAGCCGGACGTCTACGTGGTGGGGGTCACACCGAACTACGTCATACAGACCTGTTTCAACTGTGCCTTAACCCTACCTGACCAGCCTACGAGGTTCAAGTCACTTTCAAAGCAAGATGTAATACTATTTTTAGACCCCTGCAGTTCAATTAATCTCTGGGGTTTGGCCTGAGTATATAAGCCCCGAATCAACAGATTTGGGGGAGTTAGCTATTGGTAGTGCTAGAATAAGGTGCTACGTTTCTTAAGAGAGACTGGTGAAGACATCTTGGTGACGTCAGAGTCTACTGTGAGGCTGCAAGCCTCTTCAGAGCAGTATTGGGCAAAACAAGAGGACTGCTGCTGCGGGTCGACGGTCAACAAGAAGGTATGCAACAGGAGTTGAACCAAAGACCTCAAGAGTGAAGACAGTGGTGCACTCGGGATGCTGCGCAGCACATTGTGAGCCGTCACCACTTCGGACTGTTAAGGTTGTATATTGTCATTATTTGAAAGACTGTTTATTGGGAATATAACTAAATTTTTATTGTAATTTGTAGTCCTTAAGGGGATTCACCAGTCAGGTATTTTCTGTAAAATTAATATTTGCGCCTACACGTGTTAACTTCGTAAGTAACTGATATAAGAATAAGTGTTTCTTTAAGGAATGGTAGAAAAGTATAATCTACGCCCGCCAGGATATACTTTTCGCCTATCGATTATATTTCCAGAGAAAAAATGTGAGAGATTGACTAAAAATACAATTTTTACAGCTTTGGCACTAGGTGCCTTAAAGTAAAATTGAAAATTACATCTTGGCAAGCATAGCTCAATCCTTTGGCTTTTGATACAAGTAATAATATCCAAATGTTACAGATATAATTTGTGTTCAATTGGGGGACGCGCAAATGTCTGTTGTAGGATTTGGAAGGACCACGCGGTACTGCCTAGTCTAGACAAGCTTGAGCGAGGCGTTGCAACGCTGAGTGGTAGGGATAAAGAGACACTAGCCGGCCGCAGGAAGGGACGATAGCTTGGCATGGAGGGAACCTGATAACAGGCAGACGTGCATTGATGTGTGTATACAGCTCATCTTACACTTAGGTTACAGTATGTAGAAATGAGCATTCATTCTCTCTTTTCGCGGTAACTGCCGTTAGCCGTTTGTCGCGGCCGCATGATTAATTGTGTCCAATATACAGATTTTGGAACAAAAATTTTGTTACTGTGTATGTGTGTTTTATGCTATTCTCCGTTCACTGTAACCTGAGTTCTGAAGTAAACAAAAAACATATCATTGCATCTCGCTAGCTTCTATTCTCCGTTCACTCTTAGTTGAGTTTTAGGATAAATAAAGCAAATTATAAACAAACATGTTCGTTGGCTGCCGACCGCCGTGCACTGTAATCTCGCATAAGAAATACCTAGATCTTTGTTATCTGCCGTGTACATATAAATTTACCACTCCATCACTTAATGAGAGAGTTTTAGTAACAAATATCTAAAATATACAAACGTGGCAAACACAATCTACGACGCTATATGTTTATTACTATAACTATGGTTAGCGGACGACACGTCCATACAGTTGGTTCACGAGTTATTAAACGACTGACGCACTGTTAAACGTACGAGTTTCTTGGTACACTTGCCAGTATTTAGAGATGTACGATACTCTGAAGATACCAAAAGTATAGTTCAATAATAATTACCACAGTAAAAATAAGTCAGAAATATCACAATCAGATACAATGTTTTATTTTTTTAAAGTATTTTTGGATGTTTACGGGTCAATGTTGTGGTTACTGCGAATGTTTTATTCCCGTTCGCCCATTTTCCATTCCAGTTCGTCCAAAACACAGCTGCGTGGTCCGAACCAAAGTTCCATGATCAATTTTGTTCTGTCCTCGCGTCGGTTTATGTTTACGTCGCTTGCAGATTAGGTTATGTGATGCTGGACGTGAACAGTGAAAGTGTCTTGCATGGTTTTCAAAACGTGGATATGTTTTCATTATTAAACAAGCTGTGGTGATGTTTACAAGGCAAGAATAAAAGTCTCTCATAGCATACTATTATATAAAAAAAAAAGTGTGTCATGAATTATTGACAGATTTTTTGGTGATTTATAAAATGTCATTTTTCCAAAGCGAAGTACAAAATAATCCAGGAGGACTTTACAGTAAGTTTAATCACTCGTTTCGTTGACAACTTTTTTCTGCACGTAGTACCAAATTTTCGTTACGTTAATACCAGAATATTTGCATACAATCGTTAGTCATGACTTGACAATTACAATTATATTTTGAAATATACTGTAATTGCACACGAGAATATTTTTATCACGTTTTTATGCAATTTTTGTTTCCCTATGTTGATAACACGTACGAAATTTTTACGCAATATTGTTTTAATATATACGGCGTTGTTGTTTCCTATGATACCGACTGTACACACTTGTCGGTTGAAAATAGTACGTCGGCACGCTGCACAAATTGAGCCAATTATAAGCTAGCGAAGTGCAATGATAGTACATTATTTGTTTACTTCAGGACTCAACTTAGAGTGAACAGAGATTAATTGGTTCAACTTGTAAAGCACACGACATACTATTTTCAACCAACAAAACTGTGTACAGTGAGCATCACAGAAAACACACTAATACAATCAATACTGCCTCAAAATTTCATACTTATTGATATACGAAAGTGAAAAATACATAAATATGTAAAATAATACATTGATTTCATGTACAAATGCTGTATATTTCGAAATTCAATTGCAATTATCAAGGCATGACTAACAATTGTATTAAAATATTCTGGTACTGACATAACAAAAATTTTGTACTCTACGCAGGAAAAAATTGTCAACGAAACGTGTGATATAAAACTTACTGCACACCCTCTTGGATTATTTTGTACTTCGTTTTGGAATAACCGCATTTGGTCAATCACTGAACGAACTGTCAATTCACATCACATGTGCGTGTAGCATTATAAAAAATACACAAAATTTATATTCGCACCTTATAAACACCACTGCAGTTTTTTAATAATGAGGGATAAATATTTCCACGTTTCAAAATCATGCAACACACTTCACTGTTCACTTCCAACGTAACATAATCTAATCAGCACGAGTACAGGCCCAGGCACAATTGTGCAGACATGTCTGACTGAGCTGTCCAACCAATTTTCAGCGGCAGCTAGGCACAATTGGCGTGGCTGACAACACAAATGCTACAGGATAGAATGCAGCACAGTAGACAGTCAATTTTTATTATTCTAACGTAATTATGGTATAATAAATGTGTTTTGTTCACTTTAACACAATTTCATTGAAGGTATTAGGATCAAGAATGTTAGCACTATTTTTAAAATTGTTTTTCTTAAAGATTGGCAATTTGTTTCCAAATTTATAACGAAGGGATTTCCATTGCAAATGTGATTGACCGAAAAATTTAAGTTCAAAAGACACGCAAGACAAAACTTCTTATTAGGGAATATGTTAAATACTACTACACAAAATTATTGTGTGTTTACAAACCCCAACACATTTGCGGGATTTTGCATTAATTTTTGCGTATCTCGTTTCTGATTGGCGCAAAGTACACGTGACGTCACATGCAGATGGTGCAGACCATGCTGTCCAACCTCCAAAAGTAAAAGTTGCCCAACGCTGGTCAGACAGCTCTGCATCAGCCGTCTGCACCATCTGCACATGACGTCGCAGGTCACGTGGAACAATCAAATTACTCAATTTCAAACGTCTCATATCCACTTTTCACAAAAAAAAGTTTAATGTCTCAATGCATTCTTCAAGTATAAGTCTATGGAAAACAGTCCTAATTTAACTTCACAACATCCTACAAACCAGCAAAATCTCGGGTTCAATGTGACTATTAGAATCAGACAGACACTTGTCCAAAGCAATGTGGCGACCAAAGAGACCGTGCACGTTATAAATCAAAATGTCGCATGCCCCCTTTGTATTACAAAGCATACAATGTCTGTTTTGAAAATGTCTCATGTGCAGCTAGTATGCAATTGTACAACATCTTCGAAAAACACATTTTTGTTACTTCTCTTGCTAGCTTTCTTTGTTCAAAGGGATATTTAAAGAGTGCAATACTGATTGGCATCAACGATGACATTTACTTACGTTTCAACAGAATGTTATGTGTGTGTGCTTTGCAGAATCTCTTGTTCATTTGTGGCATATTTATAGTTATCTGAGTGTATATTACAACACGTGCATATGTTATAGGACAAAGTCTTTTGAAAATTCTTGCTTGTAATAGAAATAATCAAATGAAGTGACAGTTTCCTAGTTTTTATTGCACATAGTCAAACTATGTTTTGATTCTGTTCTACATTTTTGAGAAACAGTGAACATGATAATGGAAGGTGAACAAAATGACAATTCTGCTGGAGCATCAAAGATAATGCCTTGGAGGTGCAGGTCGTAAAAGGCATAGAATGTCTCATTCTTGGAAACAAACAGTGGCAAAAAATATGCGTTATTTTCTTAATAAATTACCACACCTTTCCCACTGTAAGCATGTTGCAGGATCACTTATGTGTAGAGAGCTCACTATGCAAGACGGACTTAAGTTCCACCAGTCCTTCTACTCTGAACAAGACAAACAAGTGCAAAACAGTGTAACCCTCAAGTACGCCTAAAGAAAATCACCCAAACGTGCAAGACCTCGAGGGGAATGAAAGCAGGTTTGAAAAACAACAAACTGTTTCCTAATTCCAACGAATAGACAGGGACGTTCAAAACTGGTCCATGTATGCAAGAAATACTTCTGCTTTATTCTAGAAATAAGCGAGAAGAGAGTCCTGCGGGTGTGTGGTAGACATTTTAAGACTGGACAGCAGTCCTTTGAGAACAGGGGACAAGACCATAAATCACACCATTTTACCGAGAAAATAAGTGCAGTCAAGTCTTTCATTGAAAGCCTTGTCCCTTTAGAGAAACATTACTGTCGTGCATCAAGTAAAGTGAGACAACATTTGGTCAGCTATCTTTCAATTGCAAATTCTGCGCAGCTTACAATGACAGCAATACAGCAGAATCATTGAAAGTGCCATATGCTTATTTCTGTGATGTATTCATAAATGAACACAATTTCAGTTTCGACTCACCTGCTGTTGATAACTGCTTAACATGTTTTCGTCATGAATTACAAATAAAATCTGGAGCTAAGTCTAGCCTTGTGGAGTACCAACAGCACAAAAAAGAAGTGAAGCCTTTTATTCACTATAGGTGATTCGGAATAAAGTGAACACTCAAAAAAGCCCTGATTAATTTCTATTCCCTGCCAGTTTATATCTTTCCGCCGATGTAAACACAAATAATGCCACGTGCTTTTATTTACATAGGGTCGTGCAATGTTTACAACTACATTAAACTGCTCCGATAAATTTTAGCTACAATATCTACTCATTAAATGCACGGGGGCTGAATGTAAGATATAAAAAAAGTAATCTTAGTTATAAATACCTGCGAGTTAAT
>PNEQ01040650.1:0-20101 GCA_003012365.1 Medauroidea extradentata | reverse complement strand
ACTGCAGTAGGTGACGATGATGGGTGGCAACATGATAAACACATGGCTCAAGTAGCTATTTATACTCCAGTATATGCAGAAAGAGAAGCTGGGACAGGTTGTGACTTGACTGGCAATGATGGAGAGGGGAAATGAGGGGGAGGTGCAATGACAGTTCAAGGACATGTGATGCAGGAAGAGAAGCTGTGACAGGTTCTGAAAAGTGTAGCAGTAATTGCAGGCAAGAGGGGAAAGGAAGGGGAAAGTGAGCTGTGACAGGTTCAAACACGAGCAGCAGTTCTGTTGAAGGAGAGGGGAAAGGAGGGGGAAGTTCAATGTCAGTTCAAGGTCATGTGATGTAGGAAGAGAAGCTGTGACAGGTTCTAACAGGTGCAGCAGTATTGGTGGCGAAGAGGGGAAAGGAGGGGGTAGTGCAATGACAGTTCAAGGTCATGTGATGCACGAAAAGATGCTGGAACAGGTTCTGACAGGTGCAGCAGTAATAATTGCGAAAAGGGGAAAGGAGGGGGGAAGTGAGCTGGGACCGGTTCAAACAGGTTCAGCAGCTCTGGTGATGGAGAGGGAAAATGAGGGGAAAGTGCAATGACAGTTCAAGGTCATGTGATGCAGGAAGAGAAGCTGGGACAGGTTCTGACAGGTGCAGTAGTAGTGATGTTGAAGAGGTGAAAGTGGTGGGAAGTGAGCTGGGACAGGTACAAACACGTGCAGCAGTAATGGTGGTGAAGAGTGGAAAGGAGGGGAAAGGGGAAGATACTGTAGATAACTGCATGGTTATACAAAACTATAGTCAGTTCCCTGCTGGATGCTGAAGAGGTCGGATGCTGTCCATCATGTCTGGGAGATGTGCAAGTAAGTGTCATAATTAATTACTGAATTTATCGGTTAAATCGATCGGGTATAGATTCGAGAATGTAGGATAATTGATAGTTTGAATCGAAAATTATTAATTGTTTGAATTGATCGGTAATCGATCGGGTATTGTTAAATAATAAATAATAACGATTGATTTTATATTTTTAGTTATTAAAAATATTAGGGGTTATGTATACATGTATACTGCAATACCTTGTGAACCTTATTTAAAGTACAACACTAGCATGAAATAATCGATTGCTCTAAGATGGCAGCATTAGCAATAACTTCAAGGTCGAGCCGAGGGTTGCCAAGCATGGCCGAAGATTGCCGAAGGTTAACGAGCTTGGCCGAGCATACCCGATGTATTTTTTTAACTAAATAATTGTTATATAAAATTATTTTATATAAAATGTTTTTTATTAAATAGTTTTTAAAAATATATTATTTTTATTAAATTAATTTTTTAACGCATGTGGGGTTAGGATGGAATGCGAAATCAAAAATTTTTGGAAGACTCGGAAGAAACCTCCAAGATGGCGGTCGGAACAAGATGACAGAATTTTTTAACTTTTTTTTTTAATTTTTAAATTAATTTTTCGAAATTCATGTAATTAAAGATGGCGGTCGGAAACAAGATGGCGGGCGGAAACAAGATGGTGGCCGGAAACAAGATGGTGGCCAGAAACAAGATGACATCAGGGTGTCGGGTTACAGGGGTCAAAGGTCAACGTTAAGGTTAAAGGTCAAGGTCAAAGGTCAAGGTCAACCTCACAACCTCAGCCCCCAGCCCCTGCGCCCGATCCGCCATTTTCCTTTTACTCCCGGGCTAGCGAAGATCAGAGATGGCGAAGCTTTGTGCTTGCATTAAGCAGTATTAAGTTAAGTATTAAGTTTATTTATGTAGGGTTCATGTTCAGGATAATGATTGGAAAGTAATTCCCGAGAAATCCATTATTCATCGTCATATTCTTGTTTATAGCTAAGATATGGGCAACAGTAGCATTTCAAATGTTATTAGAGTTAGGCTGCACATGATATTAATATGAGCAACAGTATAATATTTAGCAACTCTTGTATTAGGTTTTATGGTAACATATGTGGAGTGTATCTAGTCGTACCAATTATGCCTAAGTCAACTGTCTAATTCTGATGTTCGTATTCCTGTACTTAATATTGAGGCCTGAGAAAAATGAAGTGATTGGTTTCTTCACTGCCATTAATAAATATATTAAGAACAAATTTCCTCATTTAAGCTCTAATTTTGATCTGCAGCTAAAGTTACTTCATCTTGTTAGTTTGGATCTATCCCTTGGGGTTCAGCACGACGAAATAAATATTAAGTTCACACAACAAAAATAAAACTATCCGTAAAGATGAATAAAGGATTTTGGCGATTGTAAAGTTGACGGCACAACGATTATTGATACATACAATGAGTCAGTATTGTGTAGTTTTGTTAAATATAAACGTGTATACTGCTTTATTTACATATGTGTATGCGAAAAACTAGACCCTTTCTGGAAATTACGTTTGCAGAGCTAAAACTTATGATGATGCAACATTTACTTGAAAAATAAACGTATTGGTAAACAATAACCTACCTTTTAAAAGAAATACATTCTTCAGAATCAAGCACGCCAATTTGTTCTTGTCGATTACTCATCGAAATTGGACAGCTCCTATATTTGTTGAAAGGTTACTGAGGACAGCAGTTTTATAGTCACTATGATTTCATTTTCTTATTTCTACAAGATTCATTTTTCTTTTTTAGACATAAATTGTGTCTAACTTTTCCTATAGTGAAATTATTTTATCGATCATATAGTGTTCAGAAAATGGATTATCAAATTCAAAATGTTGCATATCATGGTTTTAAGTGCGACACTGAAAAAAACTGACTTATCAAACTGAAATTGTTTACACTAAATAACGATGCTCTAACTTGTTGTATCTCCTGTATGAAGACGCGAATAAAAAAACTTCTTTTTCTTTAAAAAAAATCTTGAATTTTTGAAATTTTAGTTCAAATTTCAGCAAATTTTAATAAAAATTGCATTATTTTGTGTTTGTGTATAGGAGGTCTTGTAGCCTGCAAGATCGTTATTCAGTTTGAAATATTTATGTTCTTTAAGTAAGTTACGTTGGCAGTTACTTGTATTAGTTATTAATCCTGATACACTACCAGGATATGACAGTACATATAACATATAGAGTAATTAATAATAATTTTAAGAAATGATTCTCAACTGTAATAACGCTGATAATATTAAACCTAAATCTGCGACAGTCAAGTAATGCATTTATGTTTTGTCTAGTTACAAATGCCTAATCAAGACTGTCATTGTGCTCTATAATACAACTTAAGGTATTCCACTACATTTTTTTCATATTAATTTATTTAGCGAAAGTTGGTGTTATTTGTATTTAGTATTATTTCCATGATAATACGTTTTTAAAAGTAATAACCACTGACTTCCTGAGTCACTAGTAACAATCATCATAGGTTAATTGTTGCTCTTCTGTTATTAAACTAAACTTACGATTATGCTGCGCATATTTCATTTAACTGTCATTTAAGGACATTTCGTAAGGTCAGCTAAGTTTTGATTTCAGGAGCTGTACAGAAAATGTTTCTATATAATGATAAATAAATTAGAACTTCTGTAATATTTCTATGAACAATAATCCTGTCAAGAAGATAAACAGTCAAACATTGTATTTTAATTATGAGCTTTCAAAGAATTGAGTAAGGCGGTGTGGACAAAAACTGTATTTTAAGTAATGTACTACTTATTTTATTCACACACATTAACTGTTAACCTCTTCATGCATGAATTATTAAATTTTAAGGAAAAAAATCAACACCTACTTTTTCACAAAGTACTGTTAAAAAAATTATGTAAATAATTTTTCTAAGAATTTTTTTATTAATAATTTATGATTTATTGATGTGTTGTCATTTGCCACCACCATGCCTTAATGAACTCAATTATACAGAATGTTTCAGTCACACTCGGCTATTTAAAATTGCTAATACATGTTTTAAATTCATCGTAACTTGATATGGACAGTATCTGGTGTACGAGATGCATGATGGTGACATTTCCCGTTGGCAATGATTTTGAAAATGGCTTCATAATTGAAAAACATTCATTCATCTGAGTCTTGAAGCTACATGTAGAGTAACACTCATTCAGCTGAGTCTTAAAGCTACATGTTGAGTCTTCTTATTGGTAGACAGTAAAAAATAAGCTGGACACTGTTGAATGTACGTGATGAAAAACATACAAAAGTGTAGCAACACACAGTACAAAAAATCAGTGATAATATAAAAATAAAGTGACATTATTAGCTGACACAAGATAACATGAATAGACAAGTTGACATAAGATTACATGAAAAAATAACACTAGCAGCTGATGAAAGACGGCCAACAGCTAGAAATGGCGAAGAGCTAATATAAATCAAAACACACAAAAAAAAAATCCAGCAAATTCCACAGGAACAGAAAATTTAGAAATCGGGAACCATCTAGAACAAACACAAAGTTGCAGTCGTCTCGGCACTGACCCAGAAATTACAACAGCATAGCACGGTGGCTACAGAAGAACTTCAAGGTAACACAAAAATGTAACATTTAGTAGCTGACATAAAATTACATGAATAGTCACACACTAGCAGCTGACATAATATTTCTGTAGTATCAAGGGCAATAAGTGTGTGTGCTACAGATGCTTTGAAGGTCACAAATGGCGTTTTGTCATTTTTAGCTTCCTTGTATGATAGCCAGGCATTCACCAATGGCATGTTCAGAAGATGAAAAAAAAAACCGTAAGTACCATTTCTTTGACATGAATACATGTGTGTAATGAGCGATCATTCTGTCGGCTAAGTCGACCCCTCCCATATGAGTGTTGTATTCTCCAATAGAGAATGGGCGTGGTATCACCACAATGGTTTTTGCTTTACGGTCCCATCTTTGTACCTCGCTTTCGGGTTACGCTCCAGCAAAAGAAGAAATTGTATGAACTTCCTTGTTGTCCATCCACCTAACTATAGTAATATTGTCATCAGAAGTCGCTACTGTATTACTCCCTCTTTGTAGAAGTTTCCCTGGAACTAGTTTTGTTGCCACTCCTGGAGCTCTATTCATTCTGAGGGTCCCCAACACAAAAATGTCATCACTCCTTAGCTTGCGAATCAGTGGCAGACTTGTGAACAAATTATCTACAAACAACTTGTGGTTCTTGCCTTTGATATCATGACACGATCTCAATACAGTATCACCAACTGGGCCTAAAGTGCTACGGATATTCTTATCTTTCCCACTGTAAAATTCGAAACACTGTATGTATCCAGAAGAACTTGCTCTAACCCAGACCTTGAAACCCCAGCGTCTTGGCTTTCCTCTAATATATTGTTTCATTTTACTCCTTCCCTTGAAAGGTATGATCATCTCATCGATTGAAAGGTGTTCTTCAGGGGTCTGTCCCCCATGAAATGAATTGTGTAGTGCAGTAATGACTGGGGCCAACTTCCAGAAACGATCCGAAGTCTCATCATTTGGCTTAGACACATTGTTCACAAAATGGAGAAAACGTTTGATTTTCTGAAAGAGATTCAGGGACATTGCATTGCATATTATATCAAACCGCATGCCTTGAATAGAACTCCAGTACATTCTTACACTTGGGTAATGAATGTAAGTCATAATAATATTCATGCCAAGAAAAATTTGGATTTCTTTTTTTGTCACCTTGAAATGTATTTTTCCACACTGGAAAGCATACTGATTTGTCTCAAATACAATTGTATCAACCAAGTGATCTGGGAAGAAAAATTAAAAAAAAAATCATAGGGGACATCTCCTTCCATATTTACGGTGTGACTACCAGTAAATACTGGAGGAGGAACATTACCACTGAAAGCCTTGTCTCTTCCAGCATGCCATACAATATTTTCACTAACTAGGTCTGCAGCTGGCGGAGTGGGAGGTACTATCACGTTTGCGTGGGAAACCACAGTATTAGGCCTTCTCGAATTTGGTATTTGTGTAGATTCATTATCAGAATTATAAATACCTGAACGGTCTTGCCTTACATCACAGACATCACCATCATCATCACTGCAAAAACTAGCTTCGGATCCAGATGGAATTTCTGCCTCTCCAAGAGAAAATAAATAATTCAAAGCTTTATCATCAGTCATGTGTCTCCTTGCCATAATGGGCCTAAAACATAATTTAACACCATAAGTATAATAACAAAACATTACTTTAGTAGTAACATTAAAAATTAAAAAAAAAAGTACAAAAAAACATTAGACAGTAGTTTTACCAATACCTTCCTTTTTTTTGTATGTTGGTGGCATATGCCACCATCAGAATTTTACATACTAAAAAATTTTGTGATTATGTTCCATTTTTGCGTGGTGGTGGCATATGCCACCATCAGAATTTTACTTGTTATTTATATCACAAAATAAAATTTTTTGTGATTAAATATTACAGAATGTATGCATGGCAAACAAATCTTTACTTACTTCTAAAATGCACATCGATGTCTGAAAAAATTCTGCATTCACTCACAAACATCAACACAGCGCCATGACAACACATACCTCACTGCGATTCCGCTGGAAAGGTTGATATAGGTGCTGCTATCTCTGGCGTGGCAGGAAAACTATGTGCTGTTGTCAAGCGACGTCGCCATTCTTTCATGGGTCTTTCTGCTTCGTGCTTTTATTTTTTTTTTAAGGAATAAGATACTGTGGTGTCATTTGACACCCTCAAGCATGAAGAGGTTAATTCTATAATTATTTAATTTTGTTAAGCATGTAGCTAGAATGATACAATCATTTAGTTTAAGGTTATGCTCTCTTATTTTTACTGTTTTTGCGATAGTTATTTAGTCCTTTAGCTTAAACGAGACCAGCTACCAACAATCTGTTAGTGAGTTATGTTTAACATGGTATTTTTTATTATAGCTAATTTCTTCAAAACAAGGTAATGTATGGTTTCGACAAAAAGTCAATTAACCAGAATTTCTCTAATTGCATAGTTAGTTATAAGCATAGTATGCACTGCCCTGTAAAATTCGGCAAACATAAAGAAGACAATTTTAAACAAAACTGCCAAACAGATTTTTCATATCTTCTCCCGTTCAGGCGTAAAAATTTAATATCAGAAAAAAAGTCGAAACAAGATCCCGTTCATTAAAATCAAAGGTGGCTAATTGTTCAGAATCACAAAATATTTATCAAATGAACACTACTCTTGCAAGATCTTTACGTCCAAATTTGGGGTAAAATGGTATGTTTGTGCTGGCATCTAGAATATCCGTAGATTCCGTGCAGACATAAGTGTTTTGCATTAATTTGTACCTAACACCCTCTTAATGCCAGTATTACTCTTTATTTTATGCATAGAAAGAATGTCGAGATGTAGATTCCAAAATTTATAATGAAATCTGTATTTTTATTTAACAAGATCTTGGAGGCTCAAGTGTGGACACTGATTGTGGTCGGTTTAAAACAAAATTTAAAGATTACATCCTACCTACTTTCACTTGTTTTGACATTTATACTACCAGGAAACTATATATTCCTCTCTTTCAGTTATGTACTGTAACTATTTAAGCAATAATTTCCAAATATGCACCATATAACAAAAAAAGTGTTTTAGTGAATTGTTGAATCATTAACAAAAGATCTGTTTGTAACCAGATAGTATCTATAAACGTTAGTAAAGTATGACACTTAACTACACCCTGCACAAACATTGCTTTACATGCCGAGCATACAGCTAAGTAACACTCAGCAAGGACTGGTCTAGGTGGCTGGCAGATGACAAAGGGTACACGTACCCTATTAGTAGGGAGAGGAAAATTTTGTGAATTCAATGACCTGCATGTTAGAATCAAATATTCTATACGTAGCTACTCAAGCCCCAGCCATTTGTGCATTAGCTGCTACACAGTGGAACAACAACAGTGAACGAATGGATGGAGCTTAAGTTTGCATAGTACAATGGATGTTAGCCTGCGGGTTATTGAATCCGCGAAATTTTCCTGTCTCTACCTATTAGGTGTGGGGACAACCGGAAGCACATTTGCTCCCACAGGGAAATCTGTTTGTCCGGCCAGAATGGAAAAGCATAGATAAGAATTTCGAAGACGATATTTTTAAATAGTTGTGTGTTTCGTTGATAAAAGTAAAATACTGACGTCAATAAAGCTTTACAGAGTACAGTTGACCAAGCCACAGTCGTCGTCTTCGTTTAACTGACATAGGTACATATTTACCAGGAATTAAAGTTTTTATCTCAAATGTAATTGAGCAATCGTTACTAATATGCAGTCGTTGAATATCTATTCAAAGTTATCCTCGTAAAAACCCGATCAGCTTTAACGTCAAAGTTCCCTTCAAAAAACGCAATTAACGTGAAACGAAACACGGATTTGTATGTATTTAAAAGAGCCATTCCTATCAGATCTGTGCTCAGTGACGTCACTAAGCTATACAGAGCTCGGGCACACCATTATACGTACATCGTGATAAAGACTTGACATTTTATTTAACTGCCTCTGTGATTAAACTGAATGCGTAAGTAACATTTGGTGATTCACAATTAAATTTGCGTCAACTTTTTTTTACTACAGAAATAGTCACTTTCTGTAAATTTACATTTTATCGACAGGGGTAAAAGGTTTGTGTTATTATGCCATAAAATGGGATGAATAGGAACGCTGTAGTAAATATGGACAAAATTATAAAACATTTGTAGTTTAGATGTTTAAATTTAATAACATATTTAATTTAAACTACCTTAAATAAATATTATCAACTTCCCTGTCTGAGAATTTACTTGTAAAGAAGATTATATACTGAAACGGTTTAGATAAAATTTTCTCACGAGTCACCTATTTTGACCCATTTTACGATCATAACCAAAATAATCTGTTAAGCTTGTTAGTTATTTTGTTATTTTTTAAAAGTGACACGACCCTGAAATATATCAAATTGATGATTCAGATAACTTCAATTTTGAGTCATGTAACGTAAATGTAAATAATTAAAAGTCAGGATACAGGATATAGACAGACTATTTCAATGGTAATATATTAGGTGACAAGTCTCGGAGCCTGTATATAACTTCTTCGAACTTTATACTATGACGGTTTAGTCCGTTCAAGTGACTTATGATTATGATTGGAATAGGGGGACATTTTCTCTTTCCTAACTCTTGTCAATTATTTTAGTGACTTTTTTTAATAAAAGGAAATTCTAACGTAATATTTGAATTTTATCTAAGAATTGCTTCCATGTAACTGTCAAAAAACTAAAATCCATTTTTTCAAGACAACCATAATTTTAAATACGCATCAATGTAAGTCCGTGTCCTAACTTACAAAATGGTTACACATCTTTTTATAACGTCTGTCACCTAAGTCAAGTTCAAATTGTTTAAGTAAAATATTGACGTAAAATTAAAGTTTATTCGTAGCTATGTTTTTAATAACAAACGTAGTTTTGAAAATATTTCTGCCCCTCGAATCTATCACTGGCAGCGAGAAGTCATCAGTCATTTTGTTGTATTGGAGAAAGTTTGAGGTGAATAGCACGGGAATTATTTGTATGAGTATAATGTATTTATAATTTATGTAAAGAGAAGTAACAGCACTATTGTACGAAGACAAATTGTTTAAGAAATCCGAAAAATAACTGATGTTATTATGTTATTCCTGTATTAGTATACTAAATTTAATTATTTTCGTTCCTTTATCAATTTAATCTTCCTAAACACGGCCGTGTTCTTTATTTAAGGCTTACAATATGGCGCTGTGGATTAGAGTAGCTGGTAATTTTTAAACAAAAATATTGTTTTGAGAAACATAAACCTAACTGGCCCACAAAAACTTTTGCTGCACAAATATAACTTAAAATTTTTATTCAAGGTTAAAGTGAAAACTTTTGTTCAACGACGAAGCTGCTTAGTTTGCTGTCATATTCAAGGCAAAACATTATATGTTAAAACAATGGCAAAAACAATCATTTAAGGCGCTAAAACGTTCGAGGTAGTCCTAAATGCGGAGACTTCTACCTACATTACGCTGGCTATGTGTGAATCAGTGCCGGCTCGTGGGTAGTTGCCAGGTAGGGCTGCAGTTGCCAAGAGCTGTACAGGGTTGCGCGCTGGTTGACTCTACAGCCACTGACACGCTGATGTGCAGGTGTCCCTTACTACTGAGTGGTCACAACACATCTAGTAGCCGGCAAATATTTCATGGTCGTTGGTCTACAGCGCGTTCATCAAGAGTGTACAGTTCCGAATATCTGCAGCCCCACCTGGCAACAACCCACGAGCCGCCACTGGTGTGAATCGTCTTGGATACGCGAGAGTTGTGACTGCAGTTGACTGATCTTCGCATGTAAGTTACTGTAACGACTAACCTCCTCGTCTGCAGTGGCTAACGGTTGCAGTTCAAGCTTAGGCGTGGCTTACACACACTGTCACTGCAGCTCGCTTTCATTTAAGGCCATGTTAGTTATAACTTTTCACATTGGTACAGAAATTAAACCTTTCTTAACGGAATGGGGGCCATGGTGGCCAAATGGTCAGACCATTTGCCTCCCACCAAGGAGATCCGGGTAAGATTGGCGGGGCCGGTCCCGCACTTTCGTACGTAGGAATCGTGCCGGACTATGCCGCTGGTCGGCGGGTTTTCTCGGGGATCTCCAGTTTTCTCCGCCCTTTCATTCCGGCGCTGCTCCATACTCGCATCATGTCACCCCTCACCAGCGCTAAAGACCTCGATGTTGAGCGCTGACCAAAATATCTCACTCACTCATAACGAAGTGCTTTGAAAAAATTGAAGACTGAGAGCAGTCACACGATGCACAGTTCTGTGCGGGTGGTTGCAAAATAATGCATAGTTCGTTCAAAAAAAAATATTTTGCTCGATTTTGACTTATATTCATTACAAAATTGGTGATAATTTGGATGCAAAAATCTTAGAAACTATGAGGTTATTGCCACAAAATAATTAGGAACAAATGAGAAGGTGAGTAAGAAACCTCTCCTTTTCAAAAAAAAAAATAGTTAGCAGGGAAGTATTGTTGAGTTTTCATAAATGTATGCATGGACTGTGAAAATGGTTTGCAACAGAAGTTCGTTACACTGGACTAAAAAGACACTACAAAAGCGAAGTTGGCTACAGAACTACCCTTTTCAAACAAAAGAGGTGCAACAAAACTATCCTTTACAGGTTTCAAATATGTGCACCATAACTATCTTTTCCAGCATCTGCCATGTATACTCTCGTATAATTGGAATCTAAACTATGATTTAACTAATGTAAGAAATAGACAATAGACAACTCGGAGAATGTTAAAGAGCTTGATGACTTGGTAGTTTAAAAACAAATTAACTCTAGACGGATTATTGTTGAATAATAATGTCTATTTTTGTGGCATTCTGGACACACTATTGTAAAGTAAAATGTACAAATGTGTACATATTATTATTGTTAAGTCAAATATGCATTGTTCCGAACTAATCTGTACAGTCATTTTTAAATAATCAATAATTCTGACTCTGTATACACTAATGGTTTACATACAGTACTGTCCTATTCAACTTACTTTGACAACACAACTGCCTATTTCATATAGTCAACAAAACTCCCTTTCCCCCACTAATTTTTGTTAATAACAGAATATCTAATGAAATGATTTGTATTTTCTTGAAGAATAAGTTTAAGAACATTTTTATCAATGACCAATACTTATTTTTATAACAATTTTTGTGTTTATATTCTTGCAGCGTGTTTTTTCCCTAATTTACTCAAAACGATCTACGTTGGAAAGGAGAGTTTTGTTACTCACCTCCTCAAATTATAAGAGACCCAGAAATGTCACAATCTCAGACCTCAGTTAGTACATTAACTGCTGCTCCATTGAGTGGCCAGTTATACATGTGACAAGTTAGTGCGGCAGTTAGTGAGTTTCTTCGTGCATGTCTGCTATTGGTTCACAGAACTCAAGGAAGAGTTTCAATAACAGTGACCCAATCACGAAAGTATATTAAAAGGTATAGAAGTTTGAAATCTAACGTCTTTTCAACTGAATACACAAAATTTTCGGATCACTAAATTTGTGATATATTTGCCACAATGCCGTGTAAAGATTCGTTGACAAGAAAATTATGTTGTCTTGAAAAAATATATTTTCAAAATCATTGTGAAATTTCCGGGTGTATCCTGGGTCTTTACAGATGTGCGTGGGGATATTATTGAAACATCCTCAGAATACATACCTCGCTCTCGACTGCGTTACACAGGTTTGTTCCTATCGTGACCAGTTATCAGCTTGGTGAATTGGTCACAGTGTCAGGTGATTTAAGAAGATGATCAATGGCTGAATTTTATAGTTTCGGCAAGTCTAAAAGTTAGTGTGGAACAGATATCAGGTGACAGATCTTGGGTCTATTATGAAAATTTTACAGTCACATTTGTGACCTTTATACAATGACGGTTACTTAGTTAACTATTTTTACGACTATAATTCGTGTTCTGTACCTAAAATTCCGTGGTGACTTCCTTTCAAGGATTATTACTCTCTCTCTCTAATTAAAGACCTGGCCCCAGGTTGTTGATATGAAGGAAATTTCATGAAAATATCTGGCATGTTTTTTCTACAACCATCCTAGTAAGGAAACAAATACGATCGAAATGTGGCTGGGAAGTAGAGAAAAGTACATCATTACGTGATATGCTCTTAAATATAGAAAACATTTCGTAAACTATAGTGTTGAGCATGCTCCTTATGACAACGACAACGAAAAATTTTATGTATTATATGTGCTGCTATCTCTTGGCCAAGATGTAGGGCCTACAATCAAACTATACCAGTGATGCCATCACTGTTCCTTCCTACGCGAGACAAATACTTTCTGAGACGAATGAAATTTACACTATAACGTTTAATCAAATAAAAAATGTAACACACATGAATTACGTATTTCTAAAACAAAATTTGGTAATTAGTAATTATAAACACACTGTTGAGACTGAGAACACCCAATTTAGTTAGATGTATGAAGATTTTCAAAGCACAGTCTGCAGTGCTGTCCAGCGTATTTAGATTCCGGTAGATAATGTAGAGATTTTAATAAAAACTGTCGCTATTGATTCTCTGCATCATTGTCGCTCTCGAATGACACACTCTAAAAAATAGTTAGTAAATTTACCAGACGTGCGTATAGGAGTGCTAAGAAAATAGGTACGGTAGAATAATCTCCCAGACATCCATGGTAGCACTCCTAAACCTAATTATAAAACAGTCAAATGTATACTGAAGATACCAGACTTGTATTGAAACAAGTGTAACAGTTTGTTTATTTACAAGGCGGAAGTATGGTAACTGTCCCAAACTGTGTCTGGGATAATATCTTCCTAAACATTTGAGGAAGTTTTTTTACAGTGAGTGACAGGGGTGACCATCATCACAAGAGTTTAATTTAGTGAACAGATTCCCAGGTGATTAAATGAAAATCCGACAGGTGGCATTTTCTGTAACGAATCGATGTCCGTTTTATTATACTTTTTAATTATCTTTGCGGTTTGCCAACAGCAACTGTCCTGCGTGTTTCCTTAAATTTCTATTTTCTTTCTGGCCTTCTTCCATACATCTTCTTTTCCGAGAAACCAAGGAACTCACGCTATCCATAGATAGTTATATTTGAAGGGAGATTAATGTAAAGTACACTTTTTTTTCACGTCACATCTCGATACAAGTATTACCGCATGCAACTGCAACATAATATTAATCTGGTAAATTTCTACTGACTTTCTAAATGCGATTTGGAGACTTTTTTTTTTCGGAAAAACTGACGACCCTGCTCGTAACGCTGTGCTTGTTGAGCAATAGCATCGCTGATGATAGAGCCATAGCATTGCTTGTAATAGAGCCATAGCATCGCTTGTAATAGAGCCATAGCATCGCTGGTGATAGAGCCATAGTATCGCTGGTAACAGAGCAAGACCGTTGACAGCAGGCGTTCTGTACACAACATTACTTAGTTTATGAGGTCCGAGTCAGCGCACATAGTCAGCGAGAAGATGGTTTAAATACTCACAAGTTTCGTCGTGCAAACTACAGCTTGTTTACGACGAAGGGAGCATATTTAAGGCCTTGCTTTCTAGTGTCTATCTTTCATCGATATTAATTTTCACTCCTAAACGAGAGCATATCTCCATGTGTCAAAAACCTCTGGCAGTTTTGTTGAAAATCTTATTCTCAATGTTAGGTGATTTTTTTTTCAAGGCAGTGCATATTATGGTTGTAGGTAATAACGTAATTAATGAAATTCTGGTTAATTGAGTTTTTAGTCGGAACCGTGTATTTTTACTCGCTTTAAAAATAGCTGTCACGTAAAAAACCATTTTAAACAAAACAGCCAGACAGATATTTGATGTCTGCTCTCGTTTATGTTAAAAAAAATTATTTTCATATAAACCGTAGAAAGTAAAGAGCATGGACTTAATGACATGGTTAGTTCTTGATTTCAGTCTTGTCATTTATTTTCGTAGCTTAATCAAACGTTTATATAATAGTATGCGATAATTTACAAACATGTGTATATATATATGTATATATATATGTATATATATATATATATATATATATATATATATATATATACACACACACACACACACACGCACACACACACACACTGGCCGGCCAGCTGCGGCGTTGCCCGCGTGAAATTATGCAATGTAAACAGTAACTCTGGATAAAATATGTGATGAAGGCATTTAACAGCTAGCGCACTTAATAACAGTGAACTATAATTAACTGGCTTAGCTCAGTGTAAAGAACGCGCGCAATATGCTCGTATGATGTCATAGTAATTACCATCGCAAAGTCTTGCACGGGATACGAACCCGTAACCCCACCCCTTACACACCACAAACTTTATACAATACCTGAGTGAATGTTAAAATGCATGCCGTGATAATTCTTTCGTATGTACAGGCTACAGTCCAAAGAGGTTTTATTAATTAGTAGGTTGGCAAAAAGAAACGACTGTTGAATTATTTCTCCGTGATCGTTCTCTTTTTTCGGGAGACTGTAACATTTTACTGCTTTTCACCTACTTTATTTTCGAATTTCATAAAAACCTGAATTTGATTTGTAGATACTTACATAAGCTTCATTCTTATCAAAAAATCATCTCGATATCTCAACGGGTGTAAGCGGTACAGATGATTATTTGAAATCACATTTTATTTTTTCAACAGCTTTCAAGTACGAATTTCAAAAAATCCTGATATTTTTTTTTATCCACGTAAGATTTAATTGAAAGCAAAAACCATTTCAATATTTCCACT
Source organism: Medauroidea extradentata (assembly GCA_003012365.1). Taxonomy (NCBI): domain Eukaryota; kingdom Metazoa; phylum Arthropoda; class Insecta; order Phasmatodea; family Phasmatidae; genus Medauroidea; species Medauroidea extradentata. The sequence continues at coordinate 4,853 of PNEQ01040650.1, read as the reverse complement.
GGTTTAGGAGATAAGTGGGATTAATTAAAAACATGTCTTATTTTCTTAAGAGCTTTTAAGAACGATTTTCGAAAAATTCTAAAAACACTTTTTAGATATTTATATTTTGTATTTATATATTATAAAAAAATCACCTCACTATCTGAAATGGTTTAGGAGAAATCACGGATTAACGAAAAAAAAAAAAAAAACATTTTACGGCTTTTCATCCCCTTAAGTTTCGAATTTCGCAAAATTGAAAAAATTGCGAATATGCATTTCTTTGGCAAATATTATGAAGTTAACAAATTTATGATAGCATTCAAGGTTAATGAGATATCAAGGATTCTTTTAAAACACTTTTCACCCCTTTTCACCCCATTAATTATCAAATTTCGAAAAATACTTTCTTAGTGGGTGCCTACGGTGCAGTGGAAGCTTCCCTCAAAATTTCATGGTTCTAGGTCCAGCGGTTAGGACTGTGTGTTGATGAGTGAGTGAGTGTGTCAGTCAGGACACTTCATTTTATGTATTAAGAATGTGTGTGTGTGTGTGTATATATATATATAAGTACACACACATATTACTATGTTCCTATTTGTTGAGATGACCTTAAAATATAGGCCTACTCACTGCCATGTGAACATACAACATATCACGACGCTAAATTCTAAATGTGAAAGATAATTTACCGCTGTTATTACTACACTTATACATGCATTTCAACACGAGTACAAAATACGCAAAATGTAAACGTATCCTGTCGATTGACGATATTTTGAATGTTGGTTAAAAAATCACTCCGAATGAATAATACTATATTTCCGAAACAAACTTAGCTTTAAATAATATGTAATGGATCTGGTGTTTTTGTGTAGGTGAAACAACAGCGAAAAATCACCAGAACAAGTAAATTGTTCTTAAATTAATTTTTAATACAAAATATAAAAAAACAATTTAAGTTCTTATTATTCGAACCGTCATGCCATTAATGTTAAGGTTGTGTGTGTCAGATATTTTTAAAAAACTTCTTAACGTTGTCACTGAATAATTCAGTACTTTCCGGCCTTATAAAATATTCAGTTAGTACAGGCTTTTTACGAAGTATATGCGTAAAAAGTTGCTAGTTAAAGTTAAATATGTAACGTGGAACACCGCTGAAGTAAGCGTCACAGAATTTTTATGCTCTCAGCCGTTCAAAAAAGATAAACACATTTGCTGGTACTCTCACTTTAGAATTAGCGGAAGAGTCGCAGTAAAATATGGGGTGTTAGTTATTACCTTATTTGGCCTATACATGAAAAATAATGGAGATGACAGCAAAGCAAGGGCGAAGCATGGGCTGTGACAGGAGTGTTCCAGGTCCAGTTACAGTATTTCAGTACACAGAACATGTTGTGTAGCCAGAGATGTATTACTGAAGGAGTATTTCCTTCTTGATTTTACGCTATTGGCAGAAATAATTGTGCCAGTCTCTACCAGTGTGATTTACACATAAATCCCACAGTTATGTATAGTCATTAATGAGCAAAGCATGTCATAGAATACTGCAGTAATCGCTTCTACAGTAAAGAATACCAAGGAACAAGTGTTTCTGTTTCGTATCTAAAGCAGTAATAAATCTGCGTAAGCTATCGCAAAATAATTTAAGTATTACAATGAAGACACTTCCAAAATACGAAATACTCATGACATATCACAACTGTAAGCTCTGCAGAATATCCTGCACACTTACAGTGGTAACCAAATTTGTACATAATTATTATCTTCGAATTACGTCTACCATATGTAACATAAATTCCAATTTCAACATTACCAGAAACGTGGAATTATTATTTAAAGTAAACGTTTAAATGTTATTTACAGCTCTGCACCAAATAGAACTGAACATGCCTGATAACGTCAATACTCTTGCGCCGATTAGAGAAGGAGTGACTGTCCGCTTCAGTTACCACACATGTCACCTCTCCCCGATTCAGATGTCATTCCTATATAATGTCTATATATACGGCGAAAAATGAGGTAAGATATTCCATAAAATTTAGCTACGATACAACATGCACAATGAAACCTGGTTTACATTACGGTAAAAAAAAAAAAATTAAATTTCCCTAATAGAATTACGAAGGAAAATGCTTCGCTTAAGCCCTTATCCACGTATAGCAAAGCATTCAGAATTACAAACGTCACCTGAAAAATATTTAAATTTATTAATTTTTACTCCAATTTATTCAACCTTAATCCTGAAGTGTTTAACCCTGCCACCGAAGCTAAAGAAATCTAATGCTACTACTAGTAGATAACAATAAAGTTTTCCATTGAAAGCATTGAATTACAATTCGCGGATGTTACGTTCTCATCAACAGAAGAAAAGTTACATTTTTGCAAAGCAAACCAACACATTTACACTAAGATCGTTCAGCAACAACTGTGATCATACAGGGCATCCTTTTATGTAAGGCTCAGTCTCTTTACAGAAGGTTTAAAAGTGACCTTACGCACTTCCAGTTCTGTTCAACGTCGAGCATCATAAATAAAGAATTCGTTTTTATATTGTGCTTTACATTTCCTTGACAGAAATGTCACTAAATATGGTTACACGCAAATTCACGCAAAAAAAAAAACAGGAATTTGGATAGGAATCGGCTATGACATATGGTAAAGAACCATCCCAGAATTTACTTGGGGTAATCCCGAGAAAACATGAAAAACCGAAATCCCAATGTCCCGAACCGGGAATCGAACCAGAGACCTCTCGAATTCGTGTTTAAATTGATACAGTTACATAACTTCACTCGGTCTTATATTTTGTATGATACGATGCTAGCCTGTGCTTCTATCCTGTCGTCGCGTGCTTCATGCCGCTGCTGCTTATCATCACTTGGGACAGGCCCAGATGCGTTTTGTTCAAGTACGTATCAATATCTGCGATCTGCCGGCATAATTTCAAGTACCTGCAACTTATGAAAGAAATCACTACGTGAGATTCTAGAATATTATTACTAGAATTTCTCGGTTTCGGCTAGCCGTAGAACATTCGTTTGAATTTCTACTTGTTCGAACATATACTTTGTTGCTTTCTACGGTTAGAACTGTGTGAAAAGAACTTCGCACCAGCTTGTTTAACTGCCGTGTGTACATATATGTATGTGTGGTAATACGCATATGTGATTTGTAGGAAGATTCCCATGACGCTGAAAGCTAAAATCATCCAATCACTGGCCATGAAGCACTCCGGCAGATATGCTCATAAGGCACTGAAACAAGTTCCTACAAATACACTTAACAAAAAAAAAAATAAAGAATAACTTAAGTCCTCGCTGGAATAACAATTGGAAAATTGCCACAAAAAAAAAAAAAAAAAAAAAAAAAAAAAAAAAAAAAAAAAAAAAAAAAAAAAAAAAAAAAAAAAAAAAAAAAAAAAAAAAAAAAAAAAAAAAAAAGGAAACTGACTCTAACTTAAAGGGGTGAAATTGATCAACTTCACACATATTTTGACTTAAGACAATAAATCCGGTTATTTTTGTTTGAACGAGATTAATTACAACACCTGTCCTAACTATTAAAATACAACCAAACAATAGTGGCTTTCATAGTACAGTTTCCAAAAGTAAAAGTAAAATACAATCGGGAGCATACATTCTGGTGTGTGTAAACAAATTATCTAAGTAAAATTTTGTATTTATATAGTATATTTTTATATATTAATATGTAAATTAGTTTATATATATTAATATATAAACATGTTTGTCTGTTATCACACATACAACGTAATAAAGTTGATTCAGACACGAGATGGGGAATGATAACAGTATCTGAAATTTTGTCAGAAATGAAATTTTATATCGATATGAATTCAACCGAGAAGAAGCCAGAGTTGGAGTGGTTTCAAAATCGGACGATAGATGGCATATATATATATATATATATATATATATATTTGAAATTAAGGCATCTGAATTATGTTTCATGTATAAAATTACATCTACTCTTCAATTCTTACACAAATAGGGTTACTGTTTTCGCATCTGCTGCAGCCAAACGAGGCTAACGTTCTGAAGTAAATGCTTCGAGACAGTGTTTCTAAATGTGATGACTCAGCTAACAATACGGATTATATTCTCGACACATTAGATTATCCCCATCTTGTGTTAAACCTTGAATCAGAGGTAAGTAAAGAAACCAAAATTTAATGTATGTAAATAATGGAATCAACTGAAGTAATCATTGTTTTCAGTAACATATGACGTAGATACCACTCAAAGAAAATTATTCGATAAAATAATACGTAATATGCATTTCTGACCGATATATTGAGCGAATAATTTTATGTTGTGCAACATGCTACATTACAAAAAAAAAATCGTACTCATCGTTTTTTTTTTTTTTCAGGTTTCTCCTGTGGACAACACTTCGCAACAGTGTAGTCCTGAGCAAATAAGTGATGTTTCCATACACCATGCAGGGAAAGAGGCAGCTGTTAGAGGGATTGATACAGCCAGCAGAGATACGAAAAGGAAAGGCATTTTACAAAATGTGTTGTGACGGTGTCAACTTGACATCAGCGGCAGTTAACGATTCTGGTTACGACGCAGTATTTTTCCCGAGTGGAAATTTCCATGGACATACTTTCGCCTGTGCATAACTATAGTTTAATGGAGGTTACCTGGTAGTCGTGTGCGATGGCATGGATTCCCATGATGTATTGTGAACAGACTTGAAATGTTACGTTAAACTTTAATAACTCCGCACCGCACCTTCACAAATTCCGACGTCCGTCCTGGTTCCCTGCCAGTAGAAAATAGACGCGTGTGCTGTTGGAGTGAGCTGTGACGTCGGTAGAGAGGGGAAATGGCGAGGCAGCAGAGGGAGGG
>PNEQ01040649.1:0-20082 GCA_003012365.1 Medauroidea extradentata | reverse complement strand
GTATTAAAAGGTTGCTTATTTAGGTTTTGTTTCATTTTGTCTCTTGTTCTGATAGACTTAATTAATCCTATTGTAATCCATGGTTTTAATCGCTTAAATGTCTTTTGTTTCGTGACAGTTTGAAAACTTGCTTTATTTATTAAATTATCAAGTTTATTTAAAAACTGATTTGTGGCTGTATCTACATTTTGTTCATCCATAACACATTCCCAGGTTTCACTTGAAATTATATGAGATAATTTTTTTCTATTAATTTTTAAATAAGTCTTATCGTTTGTATAGAACTTCGGACAAATATCTTTGTAACTAACAGCAATTTCAAAACGGTCAGTTATACTTGAAAGTAATACAGCTGCGAAAACTTCGTCAGTATTTTTGATTTTTACAAAAGAATGGTCAATACAAGTGTTAGAATATGCTGTTACACGAGTGTAATTATTTATGCTAGATACTAATCCATGTTTAGCAAGTATATTTAAGTATTTTTCAGTATATTTATCAAGAACATCTGAACGAATATTTATATTTATATCCCCTATGATCATTAAATGTTTGTCATTTAATTCAGAAAATACACTATCTAAAGATTTTAAGAATGTTTCTAAACATACAGACGGAGATCTGTATATTGCTAAAAGTGACACGCGATAGACTGTATTGTCAGTTTGGCCAGCCACAACATTAACACGCAAGCAGACAGCTTCCGCGAGGACGGTCTCCTCTACATCAGCAGTCAGCTCACGCCGAACAAAGACTGCTACACCATCGCTTCTGTAGACAGTTTTTTTGCTGAAGTAGGAGTTGTAGCCAGCGATAGAGTACAGTGACCTATGTTCGCTAAGCCATGTTTCTGTTAAGACTATAACATCAAATTTGACTGTGATATCCAATAGCAAAATTAGAAATTCATTAAAGTTTTTACTTATGCTTCTAATATTTAAATGTAACACACTAAAGCCTTTATTTAAAAAGTTAATGTTTAAGTCTGAAGTCTCTAGACAGTCCAACGTAAAAATATCATCCGGTAATGTTTGTAAAAACTCACCCATTTACGATGTAACATAACTACGGTGTTTAACTGATTGCACTTAAACAACCAATTTTTGAAAATCGGTTGCACGTCTGATTCTAGTAGCTGATTTTCCTTCTTCTTTCCTAACGAAGATTTTTGCATCACGAACCCAAACAAACTTGAAAGAATTTTCTCTTGCAAGCTTCTTGGTTTCCCAAAGAAGAGTTTTATTATAAGCAGTGATATGTTCGTTTATGAAAATTCTACTTGCAGGGAATCTAGTATTTATTTCAGAAGCTAAAAGTGACTTGTTTTCTTTGAATTTCTGTAGCCAATGATCTCTTGTCTGTCTGGAGGCTAGCTGCGCTATTATCGGTCTAGGCTGGTCTCTTCTGCTACTAGGGACTCTGTGCGCTACCTGAATGTCTTAGCACATACCGTTATTCCTACAGACTTCGCAGTTTCACCTACCACCGCTACCCAGTCTTCTCCTCTTGTTTCTGTCATGACAACTATTTCAATGTTCATGTTACGGCTGTGTTGTTCCAGTTCATTTACTCTTTCTTCCAGCTCATCAACTGTTTTCTTTAAAGCTATGTTTTCTTTTTGAATTTTCTCATTTTTTCTTGAATCTGTTTAGTTGTTACCCGAAACTCCTCAAATTGCTCTAAAATAAATTTTACACTGTTTTCTAAAGACTCTATCGTTTGAATTGCTTTTTGCAAACCCGGTAATTGTTTGTGTATTTCAGATACTTGCTCCATCAACAGTTTCAAATCTACCACCGGCTCCAAACTACTCACTTTTAATGCTTTGCAATTTTAACACTTCCACGAATCTTTTTTGATCCCAAGTTTCCGGAGATTTTCTGCTGTTTTAAGAGAGGGGCACTGTACATGAAAATACCGTTCACAAACTCCCAAGCACTTCACTATTTACTTCACATTTGCTGCTTCCAGGCACGTAAGACATTTACCACACTCGTCGGCCATGTTTAAGTAAAGTTGCTATAAAACTGATTATGAGTAAGAAAATAAAAAAAAAAAAACTATTTTGCACCTAAAATTAAAAACCTTCCAGGGGGAGGAACCCCGGACCCCCATTTTTAATCTAGGTGTCAGCAAAATAATTTTATATGGATTCTACATTCATTACGAGGGAGGGAGGTTGCGTCATACTTTCTTGGGGGGGGGGGGGTTTATGCACCACTGATTTAACAAGACAACAGCTGGTGAGAAAAATAATAATGTAAATATTGAATCAAATAAAATAAGGAATAGAGTGAAAGTAAAATGTGTCTTGGATCTGTTGTCCGAAAAAAAAAAAAAATAATTGGTAATATTTTAGGTTTTACTAAAGTTTTGGAAAATAAATAAGGTTCACTATGTTGAGACAATACCTAAAACTACACCATTTGAAATAATTAATATTCATTGTAATTTAGTGAATGGAACGATTTAGAAACAGGACGAATATAATCATAGAGAAACCAGTATTATTGCTACATTTAAGCCTAGTGTTTCTTTTGGCGAAACAATTTATTATGAACCATATTATCAATTATCTTTTCCAATACAAATATATAAACTTAATTGTTCTGGAAAATATGCGGTGGACATAATAAATTAATAGATTTTGATTCTTCTGAAATAACGGCAATATTAGAAATGCGACAGAAATTTTAAAAATACAATTAAAAATATTTCGTATCAGGCTGAGAATTGAACCCGGGATTATCAGAACAGAGAGACGAATGAGGAAAACACAAGACGTGACAGAGGTTGGCAAGTCTCCAGCTGCCGAGTTTTTTTTTTTTTTAACTTCCTTGTATGACCGAGGCAGTGTTTCCTTCAACACAGTTTTCCTGGTAGTTCGTTCAATAGCAAACAGAGCGCGGTTGAATGCACTGTGAGGCCATGTTAACTAAACCTATATTTTACTTACGTTTTATCGATTGAAAAGAATAATAAGTTTGTTTATGTATTTATTTTTGTGTATAACTGAAAATTTAAGTATTTGACATCATTTAAATATCAATTTGGCTGCAATTAAAGTATACACTGATGGTTAATTTTTTTTATTCGAAGTATTTACACAACTTATTTACATACATAAAACAGGAAAATAGTCCATAGGCCGTGATTCCTGTACATGAGTGGCCATTATGTACAGGCAGAAAGCTGTAGGTGGATAATAACGTCGATATTTGGTAAATATCTTAATCCATTTCATCTCTTCTCCTTTTTACAAGTATGTCATTAAGACATGTATCGAGTCACTTCATAATGAAGAGAAAGGACCTGGGCAAGCCATTCTAAATAAATGGGTGGGACATATGAATGGTAAGGCTAACTGACCGATCAAAGGAAATAGGTGAAGGCATTTTGCCATTTTTTTAGTCTAACTCAAATATTAAATAATTTTTGTTTAATTTTTCATGTAAATAAATATAGATACAATTTTAATAGAAAGTGCAATGAAGGATTTAGAAAAAGAATAGTCAAATTTAATACAACGAATTTGGAAATGTGTGTATAAACTTTTAAATAGATTATGTTGTAGGCTACTAAACATAAAAATTTATGAAATTTTATTATTTTTTCATTTATTAAATGGAACAAGTTTGGAAATTTTATATAGTTATTATTTTGAGTATAATTTTACTTAGGATTGTTTTGTTCGTGAAGAAAAAGTTTATTTCAATATCACAATAGCAGTTGATAAAATTATACGAAATTAAAACTTTGGTAAGATCTAAAATTTGAATTATTTGACTCGGATTCATTTCATGGATTTGTTGTTTTAAATCCAAACAAAAATTTTCATGAATTTGAAATATAATTTTACAATAGAAGTAGTCACTGGACATTTCAGTTTTTTGAAAAAATAATTTTTTATTTCATTTACAGTTATTTGCATTCCTTAAATTTTAACAACAAATTTTATCTCCTTTTACGGCGATTTTGTAAAAGCTTCTTGATAAGAAATTGCGTAGACATTGCATGGAAAATTTTGATAATTTTAGAGGATTAGTTTTTGTTTCAACTTTCAGCATGAAAAAGGGTCTTTGCTTTCGAGCGTACAAATGCCCTTGGGTGCGGTGGTGCAGGTGGCTGGTGGGCTGTGATTGGTTTATATGGACCAATCATGAAGTGTAGATGGCAGCTGGTAATTGTTGATGTTATGTTGGTCGCAAATAGAAGTTTCTATTGCAGGTGCTGGCTTGGTAGTAAACAAAAACTCAGCTTCTGGCTAACACAGTTTCATGAAGTTAAAAAATATTTTGTACAGTTTTGTGGGTTTAAATTTTGTATGGGATTACAACTTTTTCGTCTAGGAATTGCATTTTTAAATTAAATAAGTACCTGTTACAAACAAACAAAAACATAACCATAATATTTTGCGTAGCAATGAAGTTTGCCACATTTTTAAAAATAAAATTGTATGCAAAATGCAAGGGCAACAACATTTTAAGTGGCCGATAGTATTCTCCAAGTATTTCAATTATTTTTGAGGTAAGTTATTTGTTAATTATTTTAGTAGATGGATTTTCATTTGTGATTGGCGCTTATGAAAATTCACTCGCTGGGGTAGGGTAGCTGAAGTCGATCACGTGACCAGGATTGATAAATTACTAGGACATAATAAACACCTGCAATGCTATTTCAAGGTTAAAAGATGGCGGGAATACAAATAGTCCTACATATTTTCTACATGATTCATATTTTCCCTACATCCACAGTGTAATTCTCAACACATTATTTTATTTATGAATAAAATAATATTAGATAGTTGTTGTTCGAAAGACAATCTGTTGAAAATTCGAACACGGGTAGATATCCCTCGCGTTATATTCCGAACACTTCAAACTAACCCTGTCCTTTGATTGGCGCATGTTCGTCAAAACATCATCTGATCGGTTGCTGCGTCGCGATCACGTGATGTAGTCGTATCCAGCAGCCACAGAAGTTGAAGTTCGGGAACTTTGTCTCGCATCAGCCAACTGCCATAACTGTTGGTGATATCACGAGCAGCCGTTCAGCCAATCAGGGCCCGCCAGCCACCTGCACTGCCACCAGCAATACCAATTCTGCCCGGCCCTTAATGGTTGTCAGAATGAGTTGGCTACATTTGTTCGACAAATTACTAAAGTAGAACCCGTATACTACACTTGTCAGTGGGAAGACTGTAGAAGTTGTAATCCAGGAGAAAGTGTAATAGTCGGGAAACAGAAACAGAAATGTATAGAAGAAATAGAAGAACCGCTTTCTACTCTTGTCCAAGGTAAACTGAAAATTGCGTAAATAAAGGAAAAACGTAAATGGAGGTAACAATAAAATCTCTGGGTTTTACAGAAACTTTTAAAATTGGTACCAGTCAATTTAAAAAAAGTACGATTTAACAAAATATTTCACTATTAATAAATTTCAGTTTCAACACTTAACTATTTAGTTTTCGTTGTGAAATGGCAGCATACAAAAATTTTAAATTCCATTCGCTTATTGGAAAAACAAGTATAAGTCAGGGGAGTAGTTACAAATATGAGTGTAAATTGAAGGAATATAACTTATTGTTAACATTAGGAACATTGTGGCACTACAGTAAACTGTGTAAGAAGGTGTAACTCTAGGGAATGTAAGTCAGGGCTTCTATAGTATTACCAACATACCGCACTTAGTGCGAACAACTGAATATTGAGTTATGGCTTCTTCATTAAGCATCTATAGGCGGTTCGGAATAAAGTAAACACTCAGAGAAGCCCTGTTAAATTTCTCTTTGCAGCAAATTCGTATCTTTCCGCGCGTAACGTCTCAACGACGAGAAATTTCTAACCTATCTGGACACGTCACTTAATGCATGCGCGTTTAAGATAATTTGTGCAGTCGATAGGAACCTATATAGTTTGACAAAAAACGTTTATTAATTATGTAAAACATGGTTACGTCAAATGTAGTTCATTATATTTCAGTATTGCTGTATTTAAATAGGAAAATACACGAACTACTTACTGCGGTACGCTGCCAACCATACAAGCAGTAAGACAACTGTAGTAAATGTTGGATTATATGCAGTAACGGCTAGTGACTTTTTTCAAAGGTTAAGTCTTTAGTGCTCACTTTATTCCGAACGACCTATAGAAGAGCTGCATGTAATGCTGTAAGGCCACATGTTCTAGGAAAACAAGAGAGATGATATGTAAATGTGTCCTTTTGCAGTTGTACAAATTGTATTATAAATGTTTGTGCAGTATAGCCACAAGAACAATGTATTCACTGTTTCATGTCATACGGACATAAGTTACATGCGGCTGTACTGCGGAAAGCTTTCTTACTTATTGCTAACACTTACGGCCCTACAGCATGTTAAAATTCTTTGAAATATTTTTATTATGTTCATTACATAGTTTTAAGTTAGCCTATTTGTTTTTTATAAATATAAATTATAAATTATTTTAAGGAACAGTGTAACAACGGCATAATCCGTAGGATATTTCACTTGTTAAAGTTAGCAGTATACATCCTTTCAGTTGACCATCGTTTTATTGATGCTGCGTTAATGATACTGAAGAAGCTTAATGGAATGAATGTTACGTTCCAAGTTTGTACAACATGTTTCGAAACAGGACTCTGTTAATTAATGCAAAATTTTCAGAGGCACCAAATTTTGTAAGCGTATTATTTAAATTGCATTTATTATTCACTGGCTATAAGGTATTATAAACAAATTGAGGTTAAATAATCACATTTAAATCTGTGTAAATAAATCAAGGATGCAATGTAATTGTAAAATATTTGTTTGTACATTATAATCTCATCTTTTGTTTATCATTGTATTTAAAGTGTCACAATGAATAATTATTAGAGACTTGGACATTCCGCGAATTAATTTGAGACGATGTTAGATTTCAACGTCCTGTACACATTAATGACTTTCGCGACTGGGTTACTGTAACTTCAGCTCTTTGAGGACTGCGAACCAATAGCAGACCTGCATGGAACATTCACAGCGTCCCGCGCTACCCAGGCTTGGAGCAGCAGACAATGTACAATTATCTGAGGACAGGATGTACACAGGTCTGTGGTATCCAGCCAGCTGGTCGTTAAACCCGCCACATTTCCGGCTCTCTAATGATCATTAAAGTACAATATGTATTACATTATTGTATTAATTTTTAAAACTATATTTATGGTTAGGAGTCCAAAGTTATAACAGTAATGTTGAGCACGTATTTGTTGATTAACTGAATCAAGAGTTGTGAAGCATGCATAAATGAAGTTATGTAATTAGGTGATCCTAAATCATAAGTATTAAATAACTTAAATATGCGATTATAGCAAAGTAATATATTATTACAACCTCACATTTCATCATGCTACAATTTTAACACTGTACACAATTTTAATTACAGTTTGAATAATTTGTCTAGGAATGCAAACTTAAATGTTCAGCAGTCTGAGAATGTAAGCTAGGGACGATGGAAAAGACTCCATGTAGGGTCCGGAAGATCAAACACGCTTCCAATTGAGGAAGCTGCTATCAAAAATACTTCTGCAGATGTTGGATTTCCCAAACGAGAGACAATCCACTGAAAGTAACGGAGATGGATACACAAGATTTCATGGATTTCAGAACATTCTCAAAATTATGTAGAACCAGCTTTTCGGTGGATACTGACAAGGAAAACACTTAATCGCTAAGTATACGAGAAATAAAGGTATAATAAGAAAAGCCTTTTCAATTTTTCTACAAAGTTTTGAAGGAACATCTAAGACTGTCCTCACTTACAAGAGGCAAACTTCAGTACCAATACTAAGCCGTGTGTACACCTCCCCACCAGGCATAGCCGAGGCAATACAAATAAACCTGTTATCTCTTTGTGATAATGGAATTCTAAAAATATCTCATCAGTCATTTTACAGCAATCTAGCCGTAGTATCAAATTAGAAGTGCATTGAGGAACCATACGATTAAGAATAGGAAAAATCTTGTTAACATGTTTAAAATATTCTTCTATCTTGTCAGTGTAGACTAGATGTTTGTGATCTGCAATTTCACTCTTGTGATAATGCTTGGTTCAATTTAAAAAAACACGATTAAAAATGAAAAACTAAGTTTAGCAGCGCTTTGTAATTGTAGTACTCTAATAGACAGGTTTTAAAATAACAAAAATTAATTCTTCACAAAGATGTTGTGTTTGAATCTGGTTGTATGTAACTGGTTTTAAATAATAACAGAGTAAAAATATTTATTTTTCTGTTGTAATATATGCATTTGTCATTTATATGTTGCAGACATTTATGTCTTAAAAATATGTACTTATTGTTTGTTTGCTAGTTGTGTGAGCTGAATTAATGTTTAATGTATATTTAAGTATGATATTTTATGTACAGACTTCAAATGCAGGGAAGGATGTGTGTATTATTCTGTGGCTTAAGAAGTGTATTCCTTGTGCCATAGAGGAGTGCGAAGCCTGATAAGACAGTTTAGCTAGCTATGTAGAGAGAGTTCTTCTTAGATCGCTGGAGAACGTGTTCCTTGGCGTCGCACGAGGTCGTGACGCTGCCCAGGGACGCCGATATTACTGCCACAGAGGGAGGACCGTGCGACGAGATCTGGTTCACAATCCTGGAGGCTGTGATCCTGGTCGGTGGCCTACGAGAAGATCGGTGTCGTTGCCAGTTTAGTACTAAGGCAGGGTCAGCCAGCACCGTGTTTTTAGTTACACGGAAAGACAGACGTTAACAGCGAACTAACACTTGATTGGACTGTGCTGAAGTCTGGCTCTGTAGCAGAATGTCTACGGTAGTTAGTGGGTAGAAGACTTCAGTAGCTGTATTATATGATATTTTATTTGTTTTCTTCCCATAGTTTTTTTCGCTGTTATTTACCATTTATGTACTGCTCGAAGATAGTTGCATTGGTTACATTGTACTTACTCCTAGCCATATTTTCTTGTTCATTATATGTCGTTACTCACCACGCAAATTCAATAGATTAGCATTGCAAAATTGATACCGTATCCATCGGTCCTTCCCTGAGAGAACTGTGATACGTATTAAATTTAATGCCATCTTCTGCATACGTTAGTTATTATTTAAATTTAAGGTTGTACGTTATTCCATTTGAAGTGTTCACGTAGAAATATGAAGCTAGTCGGCCGTGTAGGAAGTTTATTTGTCGAGTTCCATTTCTACTACCACCAACCTGCAGTAAAGATTACATAATAACAATGTATCACAGGCTGGCCGTCCAGCAGATGACCACATATATCACACATGTGACACTGCAATCTCTATACATAAAAGGAAGTGCCCCACTCACTGACTGACTGACTCATTCATTCATCATCAACGCCCAGCCCAAACCACTGGACCTAGAAACTTGAAAATTTAAGGGAAGTTTCCCCTTGTGGCGTAGGCGCGCACTAAGAAAGGAAATTGTGAAATTCGGCTATTAAGGTGGTGAAACGGGGTGAAATGTATTTCTTACAAATCTTTGATATTTCTCGAACCCGACGGGCTATCGTCGTCTTATTCACTTCGTTAGGTCGCAAATACAAATGTCTAGAAATAAATTTCAGGATTTTTCGAAATTTTTATATTAAGGAGGTGATAAGTCGTTTAATTCGTTTACAGTAAATCCTCTCTTCCTCTTAAACCACCTGAGATGTCGAAGTGATTTTTTCTTTAAAATGAAGCTTATGCAAATACCTGAAAAGTAATTTCAGGATTTTTCAAAATTCGTCCTTGAAAGCCTATAAAAAAATAAAACGTGTTTAAGAATTATCTTTCGTAATACCTGAAATAGTTAAAAATTTGTTTCCTTTTTATTTCTTGCTTATAGTTAAACCTCTTTGGACTATAGCCTGTACACGCGAAATAACTCTCATGGCCTGTCTTGAATAATTTGTAGTTAAGTCTGTGGAGTTGCGGGGGGGGGGGATATGTTATTTAATTAGGCTAATTTAATTTCATATGTACTAATTTAGTTGCAGCTGGTCGAAAAACATATCTTCAGGCTTTTTTTTTTTAAATTCGGATTTGGAAGAGGGTTAAAGAGGAAAATTAAATTTTTTAATATCGTCTACATAGCTATAGAACCCGACGGGCTATTACAAAGATTTCCACGTCAATTTTCTATGTATACGAATGGTAAAATAATTATTTCACACCCTTTAAGGGTGAAAAATATAAACTTTAAGGGGACTTCCTAGCAGTCGTGAAATACGTTGCAGAAGGTTAGAGTAATCTATATATATAAAAATGTTATGTTGGTTTGTGTACGCTTCAAAAACTCAAAAAGTTCTGCACCGATTGAGCTGAAATTTTAGCATGATATATAATCCGCATCAAGGATTGTTTTTATCTAATTTGCGACCACGAAAAAAAAAAAGCGAGGTAAACACTCGCTGACAACTCAGGTATTGTATAAAGTTTGGGTGTGGGAGGGGGGTGGGGTTACGGGTTCGTATCCCGTGCAAGACTTTGCGATGGGAATTACATGACATCATACAAACGTATTGCGCGCGCTCTTTACACTGTTATTGAGTACGCTAGCTGTTAAATGCCGGGCAGCTGTTTTGCGGTGGAAGCCGCAGCCGGGCAGCTGTTTTATAGAGAAATAAAGATGAATTAAAAAAAGTACGCTTAGCGCAGTGGACTGGACAAATCTGTTTGTATTTGATGTTTTAAATATAAACAGTGAATATAGTATAATATAGAATATAGTATCACTAAAAGTTAGTTACTCTTTTCTTTAGTACACGCGGGCGAAGCCGCAACGGGACAGCTAGTCTTAATATATAAAATGAAGTGTCCTGACTCACTCACTCACTCACTCACTCACTCATCAACGCACAGCCCAAACCGCTGGACCTAGAACCATGACATTTTGAGGGAAGCTTCCACTTGCCACGTAGACATCCACTAAGAAACGATTTTTCGAAATTCAATAATTAAGGGGGCGCAAAAGGGGTAAAAAGCGAAAAAAAATCCTTGATAGCTCACTAACCGGGAATGCTATCATAATTTTTTTAACTTCATAATATTGCCCAAAGAAATACACACTCACACATTTTTCGTTTTTGCGAAATTTGAAAATTAAGGGGGTGAAAAGCAGTAAAATGTGTTTTTCATTAATCCGTGATTTCTCCTAAACCATTTCACATAGTGAGGTGAGTTTTTCTTTAAAATTATGCTTCAGTCAATATCTAAAAAGTATTTTTACAATTTTTCGAAATTCGTCCTTGAAAGCTCTTAAAAAAATAAAACGTGTTTTTTTTAATTAATCCCACTTATCTTCTAAACCAGTGGGAATATCGTAATGGTTTTTGCTTTAAAATAAATCTTACGTAAATATATATATATATATATATATATATATATATAAAAAGAAATTTCAGGATTTTTTGAAATTCGTCCTTGAAAGCTGTTAAAAAATAACATGTGATTTCAAATATTCATCTGTACCGTTTATACCCGTTGAGATATCGAGATGATTTATTGATAAGAATGAAGCTTATGTAAATATCTACAAATGAAATTCAGGTTTTTATGAAATTCGAAAATGAGTAGGTGAAAAGCAGTGAAATTTTAAAGTCTCCCGAAAAAAGAGAATTATCACGGATAAATAATTCAACAGTCGTTTCTTTTTGCCAACCTACTAAAAAATAAAACCTCTTTGGACTGTAGCCACTACATACGAAAGAATTATCACAACATGCCTTTAACATTCACTCAGGTATTTTAAAGGTTTGTGGTGTGGAAGTGGTGGGGTTACGGGTTCGTATCCCGTGCAAGACTTTGCGATGGGTATTACTATGACTTCATACGAGCATATTGCGCGCGCTCTTTACACTCAGCTAAGACAGTTAATCATAGTTCACTGTTATTGAGTTCGCTAGCCGGCCGGCTAGTAAATTATATAAGTTAGTTACATTAAAATTACAGATTGGTACATACAATTTACATTAACATAAACGTGTGTGTATACAATTTATGGCTACGTGCATCAAATTATGCAACTATTTAAAAAAAACACGTGTTTTGCAATTGAGACGTAAGTGCTAAAAAATTATTTTCAAAACCTAACTATTTCTTTTTATAAGCCATTGTTGTAGTAGTCATTGTTACAGGCCTACATTATTTTACATGCAAATAAAAAAACTGAGCTCAAATATTGTGTTCCCGTTTTTTTATTGCTTTCATTAGCTATAACCTTGATTTCCGACAATGTAGGTTTTACAACTTACTGTATTCAACGTGCGACATATAAATACTGTGAATATAAGTTAATAATAAAAAGCCAATTGTCAATTTAATTATAATTTCCCAAGATAACGTTGTGAAAAATTTGATGATGTGGGTAAAGGAACTCTTCACGATACACAGTACAGGCTAGAAAATAAGATAAACATGACTGTCATCAACGAAGAAACAACCATGTTGAAGAGGGTAAACCACATCGCCAAAAAGAATGTTCCATACTGAATGATTGGCAGATGGTTGACATATACTTATCGTACTATTTTGTGGCGAACTAGTGAAGGTTTTGTACAGATGCATATTTTTTACTATATAACATTACATATTCAAAGAGACATACTAGATAGTTAAATATTTGCTTGAAAATTTGAGTGTTGCATAAATGCACAAATTGTTTAGGGTAAAGGTTCCAAATTATGCAATCATATACATATTTTAACAATTATTTTAAAGAGTATTTTTTTACTGATATTTGGAAGGCTACCAACATATGTTTTCAACTTATATGAAAGGAAAGATATTAGTCTCAGATCTCCTAAATTCACGGATCATTAATAGAAATATAAAGCTGCACGTTTAATTGTGCACAATATGAGTGCTAAGCGGAATACAAAGGAACGATCGGTAAATAATAAACACGTCATATTTGATGTTATACAAAATGTTGTCTTACAAGACTCCAGTTTAGGAAGAGTAGCCCTTACAACAGATAGCTGTGAATGGTTTTGCCGGTTGTAACTTAAACTCTGATCATACGCAGACGTTGCAAAGAGGAGGCAATTGAAGTTGCTTCATTCCTAACTGATTACAATAATACGTATATATTTCTAACACTGTGACTGAACTGCATTTGTTCTGTGATAACTATCCTGGTTTAAAACAATCACACTTCTTAATCTCTCCAGCCGAATCTATGCTGTCACCAAACGGCTTAGTGAAATTATTATTGCCATGGCAGTTATCGAAACACAATTAACTTCGCTAAAACAGAACACACTATGAACTGTGACACGTGGTGGCCGTGCCATACAGAAAACTATCTCTTCAGTGGAGACAGCAGAACAGAGAGAGAGAGAGAGAGATAGAGAGAGAGAGAACACTTCAATACCTCAACAAACTACTATTTTGAATAATATTTCGACTTCAGAATTAATCCACACACTAAGTTTAGGAGATAAACAAAGTTTTTTGTACTCTACTTTCCTTCTGCGCAAAGGTAACAATATAGATACTGCGTACATGCACACTCTAAACACTCCATCATTGTTGATCTTATTGCAGGTAAAGTTTTCCCATACTTGTCTTGAGGTTTTCCCCTTCAAGTATCAACATTCTTAGACGCCTAAATCTTTTATCTTTTTATCCTACGTCAGTTAATTTAACTACATTTGTTTGAGTGTGTGAGGTTACTACAGCTCACGGAAAATGTCCGCCATTTTATCACAGAATAGTTCATGTATGTCCGTTGAATGCCCTTCACATATCAGAATGCACCCCTGCTTACGGTATTCCTACTTTATTCACGTCGCGGATGCAACAAAACAGAAAAACTGATTTGATTTTTGTGGCCATATGTTGGTAAGACTGATGAGTTGATAATGAATTGTGGTTATTTATTTTTCATGCGCGGTATTTTCGTTAGTTGCTGTAGGCGAATCATAACCATTTCTTTTTAAACGTGACTGAGCGAGGCGGCACAACAGTAACACTGCCCTAGTGAATCAAACGTGTAATTGTGGATATTTGCACACTTGGAAATGCCAGTGAGTATAGACACCACGTGTTGTGACGTCACACGAGCGCGCTGCATTAAAACGAATGTTTGTTTTGAAAGTTTAGCACTGAAAACTCATTTTGGCTTGTCGAAGTATTTTGTGTAATTACTTAAAAAAAACACAAATAGTTCGTTTGCGCCTAGATAATTACACACAAGAGTTCAGCAGGATATCCCACGTAAACTGACATCATCGGAGACGAAATAAATTAATACGCATAGCAGGAAAATACATTTCCGTTGAACCTTGACATTTGTATAACATGCATCCTTCGGAAATAATATTGTAAAGGACAAAGATTGGTAAAACCTACGGAGTTATGATGCGTATAATATAGAAATATTCTTCGACTAATTTTGTTGTAAACGTTAAAGCTAAGTTTTATCCACGGTAGGCTATATTTAGCGGTTACCATTAGGTATACAACTTTTGCTGCTGACAAACATTAGGAGTGGCTAATTTTCTTTAAACGTAAGGGGACTGCGGTGGCTGAGGGTTCAGACCACTCGCCTCCCACCAAGGCGATCCGGGTTCGATTCCCGAGGGGTTGGTCTCCGTATCTTCGCATGTGGAAATTGTGCCGCACGAGGCCGCTGGTTGGCGGGTTTTCTCGGAGATCTCCCGTTTCCCCCGCCCTTTCATTCCGGCGCTGCTCCATACTCACGTCATGTCACCCCTCACCAGCGCTATAGACCTCGATGTTAAGTGCTGACCAAACTCTCTCACTCACTTAAAAAAAAAGTAACACTTTGTTGATTGTAGGTGATTCAGTTTTGTGGGTTTGTTAGTTTAGATGGAACAATATTTATAATGTGTGCAATAAAAGGTTAATGCAGTGGTTGATACAATAGTTCTGGCCTGCTTTATAGAGCCCCTATCTCATGTCTTTAAGTACTCCTGCTCTGAAATTTTCAGCACCATCCTTATGTTTTAAGTTCTCCCACAGTTTTAAATGCACCTGCCCCATAATTTTTGATGTCCCTGCCTCACATTTTGTGTGCTCCTTACCTACAATTTTCTGAGCCTCTACCCTTAAATTTTCTCTATCTCTGGCCCATGACTTTTTAATGTTCATATTCTTACGGTAAAATATCCTGTACCTCTGCGACATACATTTTAATATCCTTGCCCTAAATATTCAGTGCCCCTTCCGCACAAAATTCCGCAACTCTGCTCCATTATTCGTAATGTCCCTGCGTCCCATTTCTAGCGCCTCTACCCTACAATTCTCTGTGTTCCTACTATATATTTTTCTGTACTTTTACCCCATGCATTTTTATGTACCTATAATTTTTAGTGTCCATGCACTACAATAACCTGCATTCCTACCCTAAAATATTATATACCTTTGCATTATGATTTTTAATGTCCCTATAACTCATAGTTTAAATTTTCTGTGCCACCGCCGCATGATTATTGATGTCACTGCTCCATTATTTTTAGTTTCGTTGCCGCATGATTTTCAGTTCCCCTGCCCCACAATTTCACCACTCTAAACTTACTTACCTACTGTCGATTTTTCTTGCAGGAAATAGCTATAAAATACTCATTGGGAAAAGGGTTAAGCTACATCTTCAGCTAGGCCTATCACAAAAATAATAAAACTACGAATTTTGTTATCCTATTGCTCATGCAGTCTAATAAACCTTTAATAACTTTCTCTCCACACTTCTTGTGTAGATCTATCGTGTTCGTACGTAGCACTCCCTATTCTGTAATATCTTGTGGGGTAACTTGAAACTTTACTAATTAATGACAAGCAACGCCAATTTTCACAAACTTATGTACGTATTTTACATTCTATGGTTTTACATCCAATCCCCCATATTAGTATTAATTTGTTTTAATTTTTTTTTTCGCAACTTGCCTGGTAATAGTACCTAATGTACAAAAAAGTCTCTTCGACGAAATCTAAACGCAACATACAGTAATTGACAAAACATAATGTTGGATTAATGTAATGAACTGGCAGACTTCCCGCGACATTGTCCGGTGTATTACTCGTAAAAGCTAGGTAATATTTTCTTAATTGAAGGACCTCTTAGAACAATAGATTAGAAGGTCGGCCATCAAGTGTTGGGATAACCATGCTGCAGGTTGAGCTTACTTTGCAGCATGCAACATAGCTATTGTTGTACATGAGCTTTATTTACAGTCATAAGTATTACAAAACGTATTAGCTAGAATCCTGTCTTCAGGCTGTGGAATTGTGGAAAGTCCGCCTTATAGGAACAGCCTGCTGCCTTGTTGGAGCAGTCCGCCATGTTTTATCAATCCACGACCTTGGATCAAGTGGCCTTAATGTTAGATTAATAAACTATTTTGGTTTTGATTTTTGACTTTTGGTTTTTGGTTTATGATTTTTGAATTTTGGATTGTGATTTTCGTATCTCATCGTCCATATTGTCGTGTGGTGTCCTCCATCTTGTTTTCAGATGTCACTTGTGATAAGTACTTTTCTTTCGTCGGGTATCTATAGCATCTCGTCGTCTGCTGGAGTTATAGTGGTAGAAAATGGCCGAAGCTGGTACACAGGATTCAGGCAGTGGAGCAGCCTCCGACATTTTGGACAAACCCGCCGCCATTTGTATCAATCCACCGTCATCTTGGATTACGTCACTGCGGCCATTTTGTCACATGTAATGTCACATATGTCACACATTACATTATGTCATGTCACATTATTTCATATCATGTCACATCTTATGTCATATCATGTCACATTATGTCACATCACATTATGCCAAGTGTCATATGTTATGTCTTACGCCATATGTTAAGTCATATGTTATGTCTTATGTATTTCGCATATTAGAATCCATTGTCCTATGTACACACAAGGTCCGGTCATTTGTCCACTACTTGCTACTCACTGGAACAACAGACAATGAACGAATGAACGGGCTCGAGAATGTACAGGACAGTGGATTCTAACACGACGGTCATTGAACTCGCGAATTATTCCCTTCCCTAGTCATATGTTAAGTAATATGTCTTGTCACATCATGTCGTCCATCTTGTCGTGTCCTCCATCTTGTTTCCAGCAGTCACTTGTTTGAGGGAATTTTTCCCTGCAGGAGGGAATTTTTTTCCTCGAAATTTCCTTGAGTCGTCGTCTCCTGGAGAGACCATGTTTGTTTCCATCATTTGCTACTAGGCGGCGCTAGTGTCGCAGTTTGTTTCCATCATTGGTTGCTAGGCGGCGCTGCAGTCAACGTCCGCCGTATTTGCTCCTGGACTTATGCCGCCATGTTGGTTCCAACATTTACATCGCTGTATGCTAGAGTGCTATAGTATCGCTGCTGAATTAAAGTCGAAGTTGCTTGTGTTTGTATAAGGGAGAATAGAACTTATTTTATTTTTAGGAAGTTAAAAAATTATGGTTCGCCAGGTGTTGGTTTCGTACTGGCTACCTTTGTGTTACCAGACATGTGCCTTAGCCCACTTTTTTTTAAATGTTTGGTGCAGTGGCGACGCGGAAGCTTCCGCATCATCACTGCACCAAACATTCCCCCCTTTTGATGTGACTTAATTTGAGTGACCCCAGTACTTTTCGTGAGACAATTTGTATAGTGACAAGTTTTGAGACCCAAATGGACAGACACAAATTTACACCCAGCCAGACCTGGGAATTGAACCCAGAACCCCCCGCACCAAAGCCGGCCGCTCAACCAACTGAGCCACGGGGGGTCGGCGCCCACTGAGCTACGAGTGCATTGAAGACAGGACAAGGCTAAATTGTGTGTGTGTGTGTATATATATATATATATATATATATATATATATATATATATATATATATATTCGTTGGCTTACTTCTAGAACCTCGTTAAGTCCAGATTTTCCAAATTTTTTATTCCAGGTGAATTTGGTGCTGACTTTCATGGCGCTTCTAGTGTTAAAATCTGCTAAATCTACTGTGCATTAGCTTTCCTCTATGCTGAAATTAAAAAACCTCGTACCTATGGTGTAGCATGACTACGAAGATTTTCTTTTTGCTCTCCTGTAAAATTTGCTGAAATTGACTTACGAGGTTTTAGAAGTAAGCCAACGTGTATATATAAATAAATAAATAAATAAATAAATAAATAAATAAATAAATATATATATATATATATATATATATATATATATATATATATATATATATATATATATATAACTTTTTTACCAGATAAATGTTCACATTTAATTTATTTTCATTAAAATTTTTAGCATACCTACGTCTTTTTGATTATACATATTAAATAGTATTAACTATTTCTATCCTACGAAACCTCAAAGCGGGCAAATGAATCTCACTTTATATGGTTCAAAATAAATGCATGCATGAAACCTCAAAGCGGGCAACTGAATCATTTTCATATTATTAAAAGTAAATCCATGTACGAAACATCAAAGCGGGCAATTGAATAATTTTTATATTAATCAAAATAAATGCATGCACGATACCTCTACGTGGGCAATCGAATCATTTTCATATTATTAAAAATAAATGCATGCACGAAACCTCAAAGCGGGCGATTGAATAATTTTTTTATGATTCAAAATGAATCCACGCATGAATCCTCAAGACGAGCAATTGTATCATTTTTATGTGATTCAAAATAAATGCACGCACGAATCCTCAAAAGCAGGCAATCGAATCGTAAAAAGTTTGCAAAGCGGGTAAGTAAATAACTTACATTTATCAGATAAAACAACGCTGTACGATTTTTTTATAGAGAGGTCCAGAACGCATGCCTCTTAGACTGTAATTTGAGAGGAAAAAATCAAAACATCTTGTATTTTTAAAAAACAAATGTCATATAATCGACTGAATTTGTTCAGAGATATCCGGGACATAGACTACTGTATGCAAGAGAAGACTAATCCAACACCTTTGATTTTTTTACAACAGTGTTCATCTGCAAGGTGACATAATACACATAAAAATCACTGAATTATGTTCAATATCTAGAGAAATATATTTTAGAAACTTCGTAGGGGATGGCGTGAGAATTGTTTCGTCCAGCACGATCCCCACATACGAAAATCTGGAGATTGGCCTCGCTAAACCTGAATAAACTTGACGGGGAGGTGAACATCCTAACATCGCTATTTTTCTGTCATCTCGCCGGAGCCACAGACGCTCTTGTCCGTAGAACTAATTCCTAGCTATCGACTTGGCACAAACTGTCTTTTATTTACACATAGCACATGCTGGTAAGATGGTGACGATATTGTTTCTCTCTGTAGTTTGCAAGCAACAATATATTTATTGATCATTCGTCATTCATTTTGCTGAGAACTGTCAACATGGAATATTTTCATCCAGCGAATCATTATGTCATTGTGACACCAGGCTTAAGTAGGGTATCGTACTGTTACTGGTCACGCAGTCTATTGCGAAGCTTTACAGAAATATGCGATGGTACTTATCACAGCCTTTATATAAGCGAACCACTAAGCCACGAACCATATTGTCAAATCATTGATTGTACTACTTATGGGCACTGTGCAGTCTTCTACATGCGGCAATAAACACAGTTACCCTGCTCCGAGGAGGACGTAATGAGATTTTCAAGTGTCTACGACAAGAAGATACGGCATAATACTCAAGACTAAAGTAAATTGTGATGGCATGCAGCAGTGAAAAGGCAAGGGCTAGGTGTACGCTGCCGTGTGCAAGAAACATGAGAGAAGATGACGACAGCTCTGTTGATCGCAACCAATCATCAGTTGCAGTAAAACCAGCGTGGATTCATTCAACAAGAAAATGTCAAAGAGGTGTGAATATACACTTGATTTCAATGAAAGTCAGCAGCAATTGGCGTTATAAATTTCGTCTGCACCAACTTCCAACAAATATTGTTTGAGTGTTTTCGTGTGCACTATTTAAAACCAAGAGGACAACATATTTTTACTAGCATAAATATAGCTACTGATCCCTCAGTTGTTAACTGATCGCTAAGGAGTAAACGTCTTACAACAGTGTTCTCGAACAAGAATGAATACTATGAATGATGAACTACCAGTCACTGCTCAGTGT
>PNEQ01040648.1:0-20086 GCA_003012365.1 Medauroidea extradentata | reverse complement strand
GGGGGGGTGGGGGAAGGGGGGGTATTATTCCAAGATGGTGGATGGATGTAAAATTATTTTTTAGATTTTTTTTAATTTTGAAAATTTTTTTTTAATTTTGGGAAATTTTGGAAAATTTTGAAAGTGACGTAATCCAAGATGGCGACCGGAAACAAGATGGCCGCCGGAAACAAGATGGCCGCCGGAAACAAGATGGCCGCCGGAAACAAGATGGCGGCACGAATCCTCAGCCGCAAGCCGCAAGCCGCTGTCCCAGAACATACCAAACCTATCTACTCAAGTCGACTCTGCACCTGCAGTAAAATCAAAGTTTAAATGTAGTGTGTCATGACTGACCCCCATTTACCAGCCAGTCCCGTCAGGTGTTTCAATATACAATGTGGCCACTCGTCTTCACTCATGCCATACTGGCGTAGTCGGCTTGTGCAATCGTCGAGGAACACCCACAGGTCGTCACTGGTTAGTCCAGCGAAAGTGGGTAGTGTCTGGAGGTGTCGAGGAGTCGTCACAATCGGCGGGTACACAGGGCTCATGCTCGCTTCGCGAGACATCATGGGCAAACTCGGCGTGCACATGAATGCCGGCAGAACAGTAATGTTCTAGACCACTGTCACTGTCGTTCGCAGGATTTTAATAGCTGCCAGTTGTAAGACCTTTGAAGGAATGTTCGGAAGGGTCAACTGGCTCACAGGTGGCTGATGCGTGGCATCAATGTAGCCGAAACACAGGAATCCGCTTCCGACAATGGTCTGGCACTTGTCTACCATGTTTACCCCACGTGTATGGCTTGTTTGCAGTATTCACATCTCAAAACCATCGCTGTGGTTACACAGCAGTGCAGACGTCTGCAGGCACTCTCGGAAAATCCCGGAATAGTGGCACTGTCTGTCAGTT
Source organism: Medauroidea extradentata (assembly GCA_003012365.1). Lineage (NCBI taxonomy): Eukaryota > Metazoa > Arthropoda > Insecta > Phasmatodea > Phasmatidae > Medauroidea > Medauroidea extradentata. The sequence goes on along the minus strand of PNEQ01040648.1, from coordinate 19,192 downwards.
GGTACTGTATGGTCACTGAAGGTTTCACACTCTCCCGCACATGGAGCTTTTGCACGATTGCAGCCTCGGCGCTCCTCGCAGTAATGTCGCATCTGTTGCACCAGAAAAGACCTTTGAAAGTCTTCTCTGTTTTCGCTGCTGACAAACACCCCTCCTGGAATCGGGCTGCACACACTGTACACCGTACAATGGATGGGTCCTGATACAAACACACTAGACTGTTGCACAAGTCCTCCTTAACCCGATCACTAAGTTTCAGTTCAAGTTTAATTTTTCTGGCTTTGTGTAGTGCACAGTCGCTCTCGAGACTGTCCAGTTTTCTCGCATGGACCCACACTGCTTCACATCTTAGCAGGGGCGCCGTCGGAAACTTGCACTATTGATACACTAAATGATTACACAAAGTGCCATGAGCATCATGAAGTCGACCGCCTCGTCACACCGATAACCGCCAACTGGTAAGCCTTTTATGCCGACTGGGTAGCGAACCTGCCAGTGGCGGAAAAAGCTCGTCGATTGTACAAAAACACTATAAAACAAGATCTAATGGCACAAACTTTAAACTGAATAGACTTGCTGTTTAGAGTCTTAAGGGTATTTGTGGAAGTGTTTGTATTGAATTATACATAATTCATAATTTCATGTGAATTCTGTAGTTAGCATTATGAAAAGGAACAGAGGTAGCTTAGGGCCATTAAGTGGCAGAACAAACACAAAAACACTTCTACTGAATTAAAACATTGACTACATATAAAAGTTGAAATCTAAATAAAAGTAAATTGTGCAGGTCAAGTTGGCTGTGTGGGCGAGTCCATCTTTGCCGGGCGGCACAGTGATGTCTCTACTGTTGTTTGAGGTTAACCATGACAATTAACAAATAAGCTTAATTGGAACCTAAACAAGGTTAACCCTGGCCTTTGATTAAAGCAAGTAACTGTCAGTGTGACTTTCGTAGCTCTTTGTTACGTGCATGCTTCGAAACACATTATAATAACTTGTGGTTCACTTTATGTGGCTTATGACCAATGGGGCACTTCCCTACCAATGAATAGGTCTTTATGAGAGCTACACAACACACTTGAAACTTCCCTGATATCGGGGTTTGATGTCTTGACGCCGCTACCTCTCGTCGCCACGTGGCCGGGTGTGTTCCCACATGCGCTTGGGGCGGAGTCGCCCCAGCCCGTGTCGAACAGGTGGCGTGGTGCACACAACGGGTTGCACTGGAAAAGGGGGGGGGGGGTGCGGAACAGTCCGTATCAAGATTATTAACATACTTTTGATTGCCGATGATTATAGTATAAAAATAATTAAATCTTTTTTTTTTGCATATTTCCCGAGTTTAATTTTATATCTGAACAACTTTGTGATATTGCCTAGATATATTGATATTTTGATTTAATAATAATGTTTGCTTCTGTACGTGATATAATTTGTTTTGAAGATATACATTGTGATTATTTTTATAGTAATGAAAATTCCTTGCTTACACAGTTTTTATATAGTGGCATGTAAAATCACAAAGTTGCATAAAACGGTATTATACAAGAAACTAAAATCAACTGACTTAAAGAAACAAGTTAATTCATACTGAAGAACAGTGTATCGGGCTACATCAAGACCTTTGTAAATACCGGCAATGACATTTTCCGTATTAAAAAAGAATGACAGAATTTTGCCAATGTTTTATTTCAAATTAAACAATTGTTTAAAGAAACAAAAAAATCACTGCAGTTGTTTTATAAATATCTTGACATAACCTGTGACACGGTTCTTCAGTGTGAAATTATTTCATTTTTCTAAGTCATATGGTTTTCGTCTCTTGTATAAAACCGTTTTTACAAATTTGGGCTTGATGTGCCTATACACAAAATCGATGAATTCTAGAAACCTATCACTCTAAATATATTCACATTATGTGTCTATAAAGTAAATCATGTATCGTACAAACATTTAAATTATTTAAAATTTTAAAAATCTGCTGGGAGTCCCTACGACACCCCCTTAACCGACCTTATCTGTTAGACATGTGGAGATACCGAGATATTTCTGAATAATAATGAAACTTACGTAAATAACTAATAAGTGATTAAATAATTTTTTTTCGAAACTAAACATTTTAAGTGACGGAAAGATGTAAAACGTTACAGAAGTATCGAAAATCAGACATGAATACGGAGAAGCAATTTTTTTAAGTTGTTACTGTTTGTCAAACTATGATAAGTGTACCACTTTAGGCACAGGCCTATCTTAATACATTTTGTTTTTAAGAATTCTGACGACCTTTCTCGACGTAATAGTGTGGTGAAATGGACAACATAGCCAAACACTCGCGACGTATATTCAAAACGCATGCAGCTTAGTACAGGTTAATCCCGGTAGGCTATGTTGTAAAATGTGAACCTGTCAGACGGGCGTCGCATTCGTGCATGTTTGGCAACGTGTGGCACGCATTTTGAACATATGCTGTAAAACTACGCAAACCGTTCATATTCCAAAAAATAACTAATTATTTAACAAAAACTAATATTTCAACCAATTAATTTCACCAATTAGTAACGAGTATAAGAAAAATAGTATTGTTGTCTATTGACACGTCATGCACAACAATGTTACCAGCTGCCTACCTCTCAGGCCACCACAATGCCACTTCCTATATTAACACGCTATTTCTGAGTAAAACGGCTCGCATTAGCTGTTTTTTCTCAAGGCGACCTTTTGTATAAATTTGTACATGCTGATTTTATACATGCCATGTCTAATCACTTCAATTCAAGTCTTCTGAACATGATGGCGTCGCCTACCCCTAGTTAAATAATGAAGGGGTGTTCCTTTTGCAATATAATTTCGTCCTACGTTGTCTCTCCCTACACCAGTAGCCTGTGTAGAATAATTCGTGCAAATGACAAAGTTATCGTCCAATTACACATTTCCTACCTCCACCGTTGAGGGCTTATAACTCCGCCATGTACAACGATAGGCCCAATGTTGTATTGTGGTTTCCCTACTTATTTGATCTCAGAAATTCACTCACGCTGGGTTAGCATATAATAACGACTGTACATACGCGGAACTGTTGTGCAACTCGTGCCTGCGCAGACCGTTGCGCACTTTGTTGAAACCAGCAAATAACATGGTGCTCTCAATTCCTGCTTGCATACAACTTGGAGAGCCCACGACCTTTCGTAACAGCGTACTATCCTGCAAGCTCCACTGTATCTTAGTTTGTTACGGAATTTAATCTCAGTGAAAGTGCACCTCTTTTCTGGATGAAGAGGTCTAAGGAAAAGAATTCGTGATGTCTGGCACGCATACAGCGGAGCCAATGCCGGAATCGTCCCAGTTTAGCAATAAGGGTGGCACTGTGAGCCGCCAAAACTGACAGTTATCTCAACAACGGCTCCGGTCCTGCAGTATTAATTACCTCTCGTATAAATTGGTCAGCAAAGGCCTGCAATTTAAAAGCACGATTCCCTCGTCCTAATTACCGAGTTAAAATAAATAGACTCGTAACAGTATGTGATAGTTCGAAACCCGAATGCTATAACCGGGTTAATATTTTAGATAATAGTAGTTATACTACAGTGAGTTTAATACGTTGGTCGAATAAATCAACAAAAAGTTATTCTGCATACATGGCGTAAATATTCTGATATAGTTCAAAATAGTAGTGAAAACGGGTTTTCATTGACAGGATCACGTTTACATGATAGACAATACACAGTCATCTAGTAAGATATGGGGAGTAATTATGATTAATATTAGAGAACAATGCCTTGGGCACTGGTAAAAGTAATAAGAGACGAGCATGGAGCACTGAAGGAATGCAATGGCAACGAGAAAAATAGTGATCCGAGAAATCCCACGAGCCAGCTGTAACGTCCGCTACGTTTCCCAAATGTAAGAGTTGGAAGACATCTGCTCTAGAAAGTATTGATCTGATCATTTCACTCACGCAGGCTCTCCATACATATGTATAAATATTACAGTATGTTCATAAATAACATTTACATCACAGTAAAAATTGTATTTTTTGTAGAGATATGAAGATAACTTTTTTCCAACATACCTTTAGTGGTCCACCTGGTGTATGCAAACAGTGGTAAACAGGTATAAGTGCGTTATCTTCGGGTCCAGTTTTATCACACTCTTTCAAAAGCATCTTGACGTTTGGATTTGATCCTATTTCAGGTAAGAGTCTGCCAATAAGCTGGGGAGCAAGCATGTCAGGATAAACACTGAGAATCGCCCCACCAAGTCTAAGAGCATCGGCTACCAGCATCAGTTCCCTGAAACAAAGAAATGTGTTTTTATATTTCATTGTTTTAGTAACACCTTATATAGATTGCGTCAAGTGACACGTAATCTGGAACTGGAGGAAAATTATTCTACCTCCATGCTTGAAATCATGGCTCTCAATCGCCATATTTCCCCTCTATTTTTGCCGCGAGAATTACTAGTTTCCCTTTAATTTCGCTAATTTACCTATTATTACTTTTTTTCTCACTAAGTGTTTTGAATTTTTCTGCGAACTGAATATAATAACATTACTAGATGTCTGATTATGCCATAAGTGCTTTCTTCTCAAAGTAGCAGGGTGATTGATTTTTCTTAATTCGCTAATTGAGCGAGTAGCCACTTTAAATTAAGATTGTATATTCCTTTAATATAATTCCATATTACTTTAAATCAATGTTTACTTAAATTTAAAAGAACACATATTATTATAAATTCCTATTTTATTAATTAACACATAGCCTTAAAGTTCTCACTGGATTTCTCATTGATTTATTGCCATTGCACATTAATTTCACAATATCATCCGACGTATAGAGTTTTCGTAACAAACACAAAGTGTTTTCATTAGTTTGGTCGTTAAAACAGTATGTCTCCTTGACTTGCTTCACTGACTCGTTTCAGAAGAAATTAACAGCCTTAGTGAGAAAGTGTATTCTGTCCGACATCTTGAAATCATTTGTTTTATAATCAATGATGCATGTTCAAATGTATTATATTTTTGTTTTACTCCCTAATATTTGACTTAAAATTTCACCAATGTTGTTATTCGCATGAACTCACACTACAACGAACACTGCCTTATAAATGAGCGAAAACTCACTCTAATATTGGTTATTTTTTAAAACAATATTTTTTAACATAGTGCTTACAGATTTGCCACCTTCGTCCGCACTTACGCACTAGACCCCATGTATGTGCACACCTTAAAACAAGATGTTGTCATAAAACTAATTAGCACACTTTTCTCATTGTACGGTAGGTGAAAATTAACCCAGAGGGTTACAATAGGTCAAGTACAAGTTTAATTACAACACATTTTTTAAATATTTGTCAAGTTATCTTCTAGCATGGTGGACTTAAAATAATGGATGAACTTCCAAAGATATAAATTTGGTTACAATCAGTTTAGTATTTCTCGAAATAAAATTAAATCATAATGTATTCATGTATTGGTACCTTCCAAAATGCCGTGTAGAAGAAAATAATCCCACGTGAAACAGAATCTTACAAGATTATCTATTAAAATATAAATTAAAATTCGTCAGAGGGTTCCTGATATTTAAATTAGAAGCAAATAGTTTACAAATAGACGAAAATTTGAAATTTAGCAGAGAACAAAAAAAATACATAAGTCACGGAACGCAAGTTCTATGTGTGTTCATAGTTCATAGTTAATTAAATTCGGAAAAAAATTCTTTTAGATACATAATGTTATCAAAAAAGTGACACCTTGGCCGCCATTTTGACAGTAACTAAACAAATTATATAAATTTTAAGTGACCTTACCAAATTTCACAAAATTCAGAAAATGGTTCCTCGGATGTTTCGTGTGGTGAAAAAGGTTAAAACAAATATCATTTCGAAAAATCATACACGATACAGTAAATAACACATAAAAATACATTCATTTCACTTTTTCCCGGTGAAAAATTAAAACAACGGTCTTTATTAATATTTAAGTAACTTTTGAGTAGCCACAATTATTTCTGTTCCAAAAAATTTATTGCTTCCTAAATTTGTTGAGACCTTCTTGTTTGTCAGACGGTTTACTCCTTGGTAGGTAAGTTTTTGAATCAGAAATGCATTCTAAAATAAACATAAAATAACTGAAAAAAATCCTTTGAAACCTATAACCGCACCACACAATCAATTGGTAAAATTACATAACACACGAGTTGTAAGGAATGTTATTCAATGACAAAACACTTTAACGAAAATAAAAACCTCAACAACTTTTCTACTCACATTACCGAGCATAAAATACAATATAATATATTCATAAGTGCGTGTAAACCATTTCAGTTACTGCTTATGACGGTAATTCACTTCAATGAACAACGAAAATTCGGCGGTTCACAATCAATTTCGTTAGGACTGTAGTTCAAGTGCTGTTCTCGTTTTGTGCGACGCTTAAGGGTGTTGAGATCAATGTTGAACTACTTTTGGGCAACAGGCCGTAGATAGGTAAAAAAAATAACAATGTTAACTAAAATTTTTAAGTTCGTCGTATGTGATCGAATAGGTTCAAATGACTTATATTTTGAAAATATGGTCATGTTATCAACAAAATACATATTATTAACAACTTTAAGTTTACCGAGTTAAATTATATTCGTTAAAAATGCTCAGCTATGTCTCGTAACGATATTTAAAAAAAGTTGCCATTTTAAATGTTTGCGCTCGACATTTACAAAATATAAAAATATTAAGTCACTTCAAATACTCTATAGGCCTAGTACTAATACATGAACAGAATTTTATTAATTCCTGAAACTAGTTTCTCAGATGTCTAATGTTATCAAGAAATATTAAAAGTCATCAGTTTTTTTAAATATAAACGCAATACTATAGCAATAAATAACACACTCATGACATTATTAAACAGTCTATATAGGTGGAACCCAACGCTATCACCATTTATTGTAAATCTACCAAAATTACTGTACAGTTACCACTAAATTCAGTGAAAATCAATTGAAACTCTCAACACTAAATATGCAATAGCATTCGACATCAAAAAATTAAGTAAATTTTAAAATTTAAAAAAAAGTATTAATTTTATATTTGTCATTTATTCTTGTAAAACTTGTACTTAATTTCATCGAATTTTCATTGTATATGTATAGGTATATATATATATATATATATATATATATATATATATATATATATATATATATATATATATATATATATATATATGTGTGTGTGTGTGTGCGTGTATATTAGGCTCGTGGTTGAAATTAAGAAATGAGCTAATTTTAAATTTGAAAAAAATATTATTAAATTTGTTGATTTTTGAGGGTTTTTCGTGAGAACTTTTGAACATTGGTTAATGTGCCGTATTCCGCCTATAAGCATTACTGTATTATTTGGTGTAGTTAAAAATCAATTTTTGACAAGCAAATTTGTTTTTTGTACGAATGAGCAATATGAAACCAAACTAGTCAATTAGACTCTATTTAAAATATCGCTTATCGAGAAAAGTTTCAAACAAGATTATGAAATATAGCTTCACTATGACAGAAAACAAGAAAAAATTAAAAATCAGCTATGCCTAAAGCTGGGTGCCATGGAGATCTGTGGTTAATTTTGCCCAAATTGTATTTCTGTGAGTATGTCTGATTGAAAAATGTTCCATTAAATCGTTCTACGTTCAAGTCCCATGACTTTCCAGGACTATAAGTTTGGTCATTTGAACTCTCCGGGATGATACAACTTTGTCATGTATATTTTATAGAGTCACAAGCATGCTCGATCTTCTAGATTTTGCCCTGTAAAATCGTGAACGAGAATAAACTAATTTATTTCCTCTCCAGCTTCATCAGTTTTATTTGGATGCCAGTGTTAAGATTTTGAATTACATCTGGTGATATAATCATTGGTTTGCTTCGTAGTACTTCCAGAAGTACGTCTTATCTGTTCACGTGTTCTCTTGTCTCTTCTATTGTCTAGAAGTAGGATCGAACTATATCCTATGTGTATTTTGGTGTTTTTATTTACGGACACACATGATGTGTATTTGATACACTTGCCATTGTCATGATATTACTACATGGAATTATCTTTAATATATCTGCCTTTACACATGGCTGGATTTATCACTTTGGGCCTTCTATGTTTCTGAAGGGAATGTAGGGTTTTTAGGCTAGTATTAAGTCCACCTCCTGCTCAACAGAAACTGTGTTCAGCTCGTTGGCCACAAATTAAGATCAGTTCATGTACAATGTATAGATAGGAATAAGTAATCCCGGGCCTTGTGGCATTACATTCAAGTATCATATTAACATGTTCCGAAGTACAGTGACTAATATTCAGCCGTATTTTAAATACATTCTCGGTGATGTACGTTGATATAAAGATTTTTCTGTAAATGTTTCAAATAATATCATCATTGTCATCTTACCTTGTCGCATCGAAGACTATAGCATTTGTCTTCTGCTTCTTGGGGTTTTAGACTGAGTGCCAGTTGTTTGATTCTGCCAGAGTGACTAAGCTTTTCAAGCATTTCCTTGTTGCAGGCCTCAAGCAGTACGCCTCCTTTTCGCTCATTTATTACATTGCGAATTTAATTTATAACCCACCATATGTAGTGTCCACACTGTATTTAATCAACATAATGAATCTGTTTACTACAGTTATTCTCAGCCTTTGGGTATAAATTAACCTCTTAATTTACAGACTAGTTTTTTACTGTAGATTTCTTTAGGGAATCCCGTAGATTATTTGGATCTTCTTTTGTTGTGTCACTATTTTGCTAATTCCTAATCAGATTGTGTAGGCCTCAACCTGGCAGCCATAGAAACGGGTTTTCCAGTCTCCTGACTGAATTATAGCAGTAATTAAGCTCTTGGCAGACAGAGATTATGCTTCCTCCAATATCAGTAAAATGTGGTTAAGATGAAGTTGGGCCACTAATCTGCTTAGTAGAACACCACAATGTGCCACAAAAACCCAATTTCTAAGGGGGAGCACTGGCTGATGAGAAGAACATAGAGGAACTCATCTCAGGGTCTCCCAAATGCCTTTCCCGTGACTGAGGCCCTCTGCACAGTACCCTCTTGGATTGAGTGGGGGCACTACACATGCCCTTAACAAGATGTACAAGCATGCTCCCAAGCACATTCGAAACCAACCCGTTGACCAGTCACCCTGGAGTTTTCCTCTCCGCAACCACCACCACTACGATTCCGACCCAGACCAGATAAAGAAAAAATCATCCAGTGGGTCGATCTGGTCTCCTGTAGTACTTCCTGATTTTCATGGCACTCGTGTGTTTTCCACCCTGACAACACCGGAGTCTATTAGGCATGCAGGGTGTACTTCATTACTTTGGTATGCTCACTGGGAAAATTCTGTAGGTACTTCCCAAAAAGCTGAGCACAAACCCTGTGCGACTAATTCATTATCCGAAATTCTTGACTCTGAAACCCATTCTCTTGGACCCAAAGACCTCAGAGCTAAGCATTCTAACCGATCACCTAGCGGTTTCACCTTGGTGCCACCTGTGGGAGAAACCATCAAGGCAGATACCTCTATCTCGTTTCCGCGAAGGCCATAATGTATAGTGCACACACGACAGGACCTGTATTAGTTCTAAGCTCAAGTGGTGCCATGTGGATGCTACAAGTTGACTTGTAAAAGAGATGTTATCAAGCTGAGAGTTTCTAAAGACGTAAATCTAGCAGCAGCGGATGGGAGAACACTCCCAGTATAGAACCCGCCAATACTCACGAGCCCTGAAGCAATGCCATCATTCGTTAAGGAAGTTAAGTGAAGAGATTTTGGTCAAAACTCAACATCTAGGTCCTTACAACTGGTTAGAGATGACTTTTGGTGAGTATGAAGCAATGCTAGAATGAAGGAGCATGGTAAATAGGAGATTCCTGAGAAAAATCCACAGACCAGCAATGTCGCCTGGCGTATTTCGTGACAGAATGGGATGAGGTTACCTCCCTCGAATACTAGAGTGTGGCATCTTTCCAAATCCTCAAATGGGAGGACGTCGTATAATCTGCGAAGTAACCCCAGGCAGGCCCGCACATCTATCTTATTTATATTTATAGCTTAGTACAGTTTGTATTTAATTTCATTTTTATACCTCAATTTCGCTAAAGTGGAAGTTTTTAAACATTAATTACTCATCACGAACTCTGTCGTATTTTTGGCTTCGCCAATGCTACATGCTGAGTACAGCGCCAGGGAAGTGGCTATTCATTTAGTGTTGAAAAGATCAATAATATTCCGTTTAATTTTGACGAACCATAATTTTCAATAGACGTTATTCCAGTTTACTAACATTTCAGGCGAGCTTCTAAATGTCCCAAAATAACTTGTAATCCGAGGCAGAGAAATATTATGCTCTTCATCGGCCAGCTTACTGCTGGATTATTTCAGGGGCAAATAAATGTTATTGAATCAGAATTTTCAAGCCTAACCAAAAATGCAAACCTTAATTTCAATTTTGTTTGTACTCATGCTAAGTTGATTAAAGTCTCTTACCTATAAAAACTATTACTTTACGAATTTAATTTCAATTACTTATAGCTGGCTATGTACTTATTTAGAAGTTGTAGAATTGTTTGTTGATCTGTCCTGTTCGTTGAAATTGCGGCGTGTTTTCACTTCCAAGAGTGTGTCCAAATATCCCAGTTTCTCATGTTTATTATGAGAGACTTGTACGAAGGTTTATAACCCTAATAGAACAAGAATTTGCTGCCCTCCAGTTAGTTAGTCTACCGACAATTTAGTGTTATAACTGTACTAAACCTTCTTATTTACCTCTTTAAGAGAAACATTTGCTTACATTTATTCTCTCTCTTATGGTTATGGAAACCTTATCTAATTGTGTTTACAAATTTCAAATGTTGCCTCGAAAGACTTATGTATGCTCAAAGTTGGGAATGCACCACAACTGAACCCTTCAAATTAATTACAGGAATTAACTTTTCATGTTGAATTACACTCACAAAATTCGAATTTTTATTGGCGTCACTGCGTTAAGTGTAGTGTTTGCCAGAAAAACCTGAAACTAAAGAGGGCGTGGTACATAATTCAACGATTAAAGTATTAATGTATAACTGTAGGTTTCTTGAAGCCAATTTGCGAAAATTAAACAATAGCAATCCTAGACAGTAGTTTTAGCTAACGTTTTAAACAAAATGGTTTCCTAGTGTTACGAACTTTTGAAGCACAATTTCTGACGCCGGAACCTCATGAATTTAACCGCGGCGCAAGAGATCACGCGTAACGAATTAGTAATTCTGGACAAATATTTACACATAAAGTTGACGAATACCATTATCTAGGATTGTCGTTGAGTATTTTATACCTTATGAAAAAAACGGAATTAATTTCTTTTTTGCATTTTTCGCGTAAACTTACTATTTAGGGAGTAATGAGGCTCTGAATATCAAAAAATTAAAATCACATTCCCCTAAATATCGGAAACTACATAGCAAAAAAAAACTATATTTTCAACATTGCTTATTGCTTTTGGGATCTTCGTACCAACATCAAATACTGCTTGATAGCTTCTACGTTTATAAAAGTATCAGTGGTAGGAACACTCTTATTGCATGCAATAATTTTACTGTCAGAATTTTTTAACATTTGAAGATTGTTTATTGAGCAGTGGGACCCGTGTAACAAAACATGTAATCTCGTTGCAATTGTCTAGGACATAACATTAATGCTCAAAACAAACTTGTAGATTCGCGCAGACATACAGAGCTCACATATTTCAACTGGCTATGACCCCACCATTTTCGTTTACAACTGGTTGTAACGGTATGTATGTATAATGCCAGGAACAAACTGGTCTGCGACTTTAACAGAATTTTACATGTTGTTTACAGTGAATGTCCATCATCGTCTGTGCGCTACACTTGCGTGTTCACAGCATTGCCTATGCTCTCAGGATTGTGTCTGTGCGAACCTTCAAATGTGTTTTGAGCATAAACGGTATGTCCTAGACAGTTGCAACAAGAGAACCTGTTTTGTTAGATAGGCCTCATTAATCAATAAATCATCTTCACATGTTTGAAAATCCTGAAGATAAAATAGTTGTATGCAATAAGAGGGTACCCTTTCCTAGCTATTTTATACGGGTGGAAGGTATGAAGCAGCATTTGATGTTGGTTCATAGATCCCAAAAGCATTAGGCAATTCTGAAAACTTTTTCATGTCGTTTAGCTTCCGGAGAGCTATTATTTTAATTCCGATATTCAGAGCCTCATTACTCCCTTAACATTAAGTTTAGGCGCAAACTGCAAAACACCATTTCTGTGAATTATTTTTTATAAGGAACCACATGCCGAAGTTTGTCGGTGCTGTTGAAAATATTATATGTTTACACACGCACACCGCACACACACACACACACACACAAATATATATATATATATATATATATATATATATATATATATATATATATATATATATATATATATATATATATTCAAATTAAATGTACGAGTGTATAAATTCCATACCATGCACATGTATTGATAGTCACATTAAAAATTCAAATTACTACAATTTATAATATACTTATGACTAAGAATCGTTTTAAATTAAATTATTACAACTTAGAAATCACACTGTCACGAAAATAACTGTTGGGTCACGAATAACGGCCATAATAATTTTACCTATTTTTAATGAACGTATAAATGACTGGGCGACAGCTAGGTCGTTAGAGACGGTTTGACATAACTTAACAAATAAACTGTGAGATTAATAAGCCATGGCCTTTGTTAAGGAATCTTCCCAGCATTCGTATGTAGTAATTCTAGGAAACCATGGAAAACGAATTCCGGTTGGCCGGAACTTGGATTCGAACGGATGGCCGGATCTTGGATTCGAGCACGGGTCCTCTCAAATACGTACTCCCACGTATAACTGTATGTCACCTCATTCGGGTTTAACCCAAAAATATTGTTGGAAATACCATATTGAAAGCATTTCACTGCAACATATGAGACAAATTGTTTACCTTACTGCCTCTCTGTCGTCGGTGTTAGCACAAGCGTCTTCAAAATCACTTAGAACTGCCTGAAGAGGACACGACGACATCTTAGCATGCAGCCACTTGTAGTTAAATAAAACGTTTTCATACAGGTCTTGGAATCGCCTTGAACGCACCATATGGTAAGGAAGTTCTCCGAACTACAAAATATAATGTTAATTTCGTTAGTTCAAATTAACAACTATAAGTTTGAAAATAATACACATATATTTGCAGTTATAGTAACGAACAAGTATAAAAAGCCAATTTGTCAGTACTAGAGCACATCACCCTTTATGAACTTCTAAAGATTATATAAAAACTGGGACTATTAAATCACACATATAAACATTAACGCAAATATAACCACTATTAGAAAGACATGTTATCCAGAAAAGACACATCGAAATATTCTTAATCCGTAAGCTCGTATGTAATAACAACAAAAAGGCCAGCTTAAGTACACAAGAATTGTAACTAATCAGGTCGATGTTTTAGAATACATTTCATACTTACCAGACAAATTTACATGGTAATCATTAAAAAATTAACTACCTTTACTTCTAAAATAATTTTTATTGACATGATTTACAACACTAATGATTTATTTTATTATTTGTATAGTGCAATCCTGTCGACAAAAATCTACTTACGTATACATGCTATTGTAGGGCATAGAGGAACAGTAGTAAAGTATTAATTTTGCTATCATTTTCGAAATAAGTTTCTGGTCAACTTCAAAAAAATGTGTGTACTGACACGGTCTGCAAATTAGATAAACTATTAACTTGACGTAACGTAGAGTTAGTGGCCTGTTTTAGCGCTACATTAAAGTAAGAATGCCAGCACTGCAGTGGCTCGACTAGCATGATATGGCTAGGAATGGATATGGGTGCGCTGGCTAGCTGTTACAATGGTGGTGTTACAGCACAAGGTGATGATTTGCAGAGCCGTGTGTTGACCGCCCGGTCTTACTACTAGAGACACTGGTAAATCGTGGGAAAAGTTGATTGTTTGCCAGGCTCCAACATGCTATGTATAACATTGAAGGTTTTGCACCTATATTGGCTATTGTTAAGGCCGGTAGTTTTCGCGAAAATATTTTTGCAATACTTTGTTTCAGTGCCTTACGTGCGAACCTGCATTCCTGCTTTGTGGTCAGTGATTGGATGCCTTAAAATACAACGTCTGGCGGTTAATCCCGCAAATGACAGACGTGTTGTCACAGTTATCCATGTACTGATTGGCACAGTCAAATGAATAATAACTCTGCACAAACACACTCTGCCAATAGTCATGAAGTTGAGCTGCAGGTGTGTACGTAAGACACTGAAACAAAGTGGGGCAAAAATATTTTCGCGAAAACTACCGGGCCCTAGCTATCGTTTATATGAAGCACTGTGTCCGTCTTCAACAAGTTGAATTATAACTGTACTGTTTTAACCAGAACGTGTGTGATGTGCTAGAAAACTGTTCACACGTGTCACGATTGAGATACTACGGTTATTGGAGACTAAGTTAAATATTTTCGCAATTTTCCAGTGTCACTACTTATTACGTTTCCTTACCCCTATATCCACATATTGTATACGGAGTATGGGCTCTCCCCATGCCAGATATTTACAAAGCTGTTGACCGTGGGTGCCACACGTACGCACACACTACGATACTGGTAAATAAATGAGGAATATAACTGTCACTTGGAGTCTAGTCAGCTGTCAGAAAATACCGCGAAATTTGCATGTCTTTACTCTTGGGTTGAGGTAATATTATTAATAGATGGAGACATGCAAACTTCGCGTTATTTTCTGACGGCTGACTACACTCCAAGTGACTATAGTCTCGTTCATCGTCTTCTTCTGGCCGATATTTTTGTGACTTGCCGCGGAGAATGCTAACGGGATAGAGGAGCCAATCTCTGTAAAAACGTTGTGACACGCCCACATGGTCACCACTACGATTTATTATATTTAATAGTCATCAGCGTCAACCATCATAAATCCATATATACTAATAACTATGTTTGCGATCACTCGTTCTCCTCGTCGCTATATCAGGATCACATTGGTACCATTACTGCGCCAAGTTTTATACAGAAAAATAAGAAATCGTATGCATTGTGTCTTTGTGAAAATGAGATAAAGGAGCAGGTGCAGAGAGTGTCTGGGGTCTCACCACACCTCCGCTTGAACAACCTCCTTAGCTAAACACAAGGGGAGGGGCTCCAACCAATAGATTTGTAAGTTGTCACTGTACTGCAGATATTTAGTAATTAAGAAATCATAAATGTTAACGTGTAAAGGGATAATTTTATGTAGTTGGACGTATTTAGCAAACAAAAATTAAGCATTATTTAATTAATACGGTTCTGGCCGGAATTGTCCTCGAGAGGCAGGGCCATCGGTTGAAAGCTGACTTATGATTGGCCCAAAACGAACCGGAGCTTGGAGGCCAAGTAATGGGGGGTATTGGCGCGATTTGGGGAGGATGCAAGACGCCGCGTCGGGACCGATGTTGTCGAGCCGGGAGAGACGTCGGCTAGCTGCGGCGACGGGAGGGCAGAGTGCCACCGTCAGGCGTCAAAGTTAGGCGTCGAGACGCTTTAGAATAGGACAGACGTCGTCGAGTCGCGGAGTATTGTGGGCCGAAGCGCCATCATCATAGTTGTATTGGGCGTCAGGACGCCATTAAGATATTTGCCAAGTCTGAAAGTACGTCGGGCCGAGGCATCTACTATTGGTAATTGTAGAGACATAGTAAGACGAAGCAGTTTATATCCCAAGTAGTCGTAGGGGTTTCCGTGCACACGACTTTTATCATTAACAGCCATATCGACAGCACTGCGATAACAATGGTCCGCCCCGAGAGCACAGTAACAACGTGCTACCCGGGTAAAAATACTTGCAACTTTTTCATTGCACTATCCAGAGTGTCCGGAACTTTAACCCATCAATCAATAGTCAATCAAGCATTCCGCAGAAAGAAAATATGTATAAAAATAATATTGCAGCGCACGTCGTAAACATTGTGCGCCAACTCAGGGCTTGACGAACCGCACGCCTGAGATAAGTCTCTTGTTTAAAACCGCGAGTGACAGGAATCGAAGACTGACAGCCCGGCAACAGGAACGGTAGCAAAACATTCGCAAGCGATACTGCTAGTCTGAACTGTTGTTTCACACACCGCCGAAACGAGGAGCGCAGCTGAATTGTATCGAACCGCAGGTGCTATGGACTAGAGTCGATCGCGGGACGAGTGACGAGACACACCACGACGAGAACGGAATTGTAGAGGAACGATGGGACATAACGACACCATATACGAGAGACGACATGACAGAGGCAACATAGCGACGGATGGGTGCTTAGTGCCTGGACTAGGCGTCGAACGGCGGACTCCTGTCTCCGGAGCTCGGCGGCGCGAGGGTCAACATCTCCAGCTACAGCATCTAGGAAACGTCTACAGATTGGTGAGATAAGACATACATTATTACCTTAAAATTTTCCTAACCTCCACCGGGTACACCAGAGATCGACGGCCTCAGCTTCGAGTGTGTGTAAGTGCACGATAATCAGCTGTGCATCGAATCACAAAACGCCAGATGGTCATCAATTGTTTTTATTATTTTAAGTAAGGGTCGCCTGACGCCATTTATCTAATGAGAACTGGTCGACTTGCCTTGGTAGGTATGGAACAGCAGAACAGTTGGTCAGCTGAGGACGAGGTATCCTTAAGGAATTTGTATGTGGGGGAAAATAATATGGCATCGACAGACGAGGGTACAGGATTTTCAGATGATGGAAGTAACGCAGGCCAGGGTAGCAGAGATAGTCCACAGGTGGTACAAGGAAGCCCGCAAGGTGAGTCAAAACTTCAGTGTTTCATGCTGCAAATGCAGGCAATGTTCGAGCGACAGGCAGAACAGTCAAGGCGAGAGCAGATAGGAGTAATGCCAGAACAGACACGAGTAATGCAAGAGCAGCAGATAGAAAAATACAAGGGCAAATCGAGTAATCAATGCGTGAAACAAGGGCAGAAATTAGAGACGCAATTAGGGAGTACATCAGCCAGGTTGATGATAAACTACAGGCAGTTGAGGATCGCTTAGAAAGACAGGGTGAAGAGCGGTGTACCACATCAACCACAGAGGTAGGCCGCGTAGAAAGTAAAATCGACCGCTATGTAACAGCCTGTATAGAGAACGATCAGACATTGGACGAACAAGTAGATGAACAGAACGCCAGAGTAGTATCTCAGATTAATGAGACTACAGTACAGTTAGGACATGTTCAAAGACAGACAAGGAAAACATCCGCGGAATTAAACGTATTAGGGCAGCGGGTAGCTGTATTAGAAACGTGGCAAGCCAGTTAACTCACGCAGGGTATGGTGACTGACAGCGGACATGTACAGACGGCAGCTTTTCCAAACATCGACAAGGTAGTGGTTCCATTCTCAGGTAGGTCAACACACGCCCACCCGGTACGATTCATTAAGGACGTCCCAGACTCAGTAGCGCCACTGCTATTCCTGTAGGTAGCGCGGGGGTAACGATTCTACTGCTGTGGCGTACCGCTGTGTAGAATATCTTGGCCAGTTGTGTACAGATAATTGCAATGTTGCCGCGACAAGAGGCGAGCGGCCCGGCAGCCTGTTGTGATATTGATATGGCTGTGGCGATCCAGTTTCATGAACAGTCTTTGTGATAGGTGCCGACTGTGTTATCTTAGATTACACCTCAACACGGTCTTAGGCGTTTACAAAACCTTACTCGATCTTCTCGATAGATGTGAAATTATTGTAAAATTTGTTCGAAAACCTAGTGCAAGTACAACCTGTATCAAGTGGAGAGCTAGGGAGGGGGGAGGGAGTACGGGGTTGTAACTCCACCCATTCCTTAGCTTAAAAAATGTTTTTAATTTCTTATTAAAAATTAGTAATATTTTTACTGGTAGAAAATTCTTTCTACCTACTACATACTTGAGGCATAAACAGACGATTAAAATATAGTATTTTTTTTTCGGATAAACATATCGTTGACAACAGCATGGTCATTAGAGATGGGTATTCACTTCAATTTTGTAAGTAAGATTGACAAAACAACTTAAATTCTCATTCCTGTCTTACCACTGACCCGAACCCAGAATGCACCATAAGCCCGCGCGTAACCAAATGCTAAGTAGAGGTCGGCCAATGAAATATTATATGTAGTTGAATACAAATATAATGCAATTCATTATAGTTCATAAGATTTCGAATATAATAGCATACAGAGTGAGGTTTTATTTTAAAACTGCAGAGAACCTCAAGGTAAGACAGTCGTTATTTTAAAACACATACAGCGTAAAAGTTTATAATTGTTTTTGTTTTCAAAAAACGTAGCATATCCCTGCAATAATAACTATATTTCATTGCCGTGAATATTTTTCCCTGCACAAAAAAGTACACAAGTGCTGAGTGATTGCTGATATTGTAAACGTATAGTTGTGCTGCTAAGTAGTTCAGGAAGGAGGCAGCGACAATGTCGGATCGAACACAGGAGATAATACCTTGGGATTTACCTGTGTGACAATCGTGCCTGGAGATGCGATTAGTTGTCAGTCTTCCTTGGCTTTCTCCTATTCACCGTGTTCTGGGCAAGAGCGTAGTCAGGATTTTGACTCGCGTGTAGGAGGGCAATTATTTGTAATATCGAGTAGCAGGCAATGCTATTATTGATTTTTAAATTGCTACTAAGAGACTCGAAGTAAAACAATCTCGTTTCTTATTATTAGCAGTAGTTAATATTGCAGTGATATAACAGTTTTGTAACACATATTTTGTTTAAATAGAGAAAGGTAATTTATCCGGATAGTCCCCCTTATTTTCAGGCTACATGTCTGCAGTTTCGCTTCTACTCCATAGTCATCGATATTACCGCCATTGGCTCTTAGTACCTTAGAAGTGCTGTCCTATATGTATATATATTGTTGCGTGCCATGTTCCTGGAGGCCAGTAGTCGGCGGCTGTTTCGTAACACCTTGAGGGCTGGCCGATGACTCAAAGCCCGGGTGGCTCATAGTGGGAAATCCGCCGAACCTACGTCATAGATACCTGTCCCAACTGCGTCTTAACCCTTCGAGGGTGGCCTACGTGACTAAAAGCATATCCGAAACATGATGA
>PNEQ01040647.1:0-20081 GCA_003012365.1 Medauroidea extradentata | reverse complement strand
AACGTCCTATTTATACTTGACGTACTTTTCTTGACAGTTATATCATAGCCGTCGTTATATCCATTCGTATCCAGGGTACAATGTATATATGCGTTTACAAAGTACACTTGCACTCACAAGTCTAATACAGGCGACCCACGACAATTTGGCAACCTTCACGTACAATTTCAGACCTCCCTTAACATTTCATACGCTTTCGACCCCCATTTATCTCTTAAAACAAAAACGTTATACGCATCTAATTTTTACGCTGCAACGTTTACGGAATTTCGCGCCATCGTTTAGTAAATACTTTTTTACCCAACAATCATGTAAATGTTTTCTATAGAATAACTAGGCTGTGATGGCCGTGATGAACTTGTGCGCCAATCCTACAAATATAAAACCGTTTGAATGAGTGGTTACAGAGAAATAGTCGCGCATTTGGACTCTGTCGTCTGATGCACTACCGTGTGGCGTGAACTCATGTTCGCCACAGTACATGCCACCTCCCCTCCGGCCAGTCTAGCTACTACTAGCGCCACGCTTCTTCCCCTCACGGGAGGACAAGTTGTCGTGGCCGAGTAGTACATGTGTGTTTCGTTGTTCTCAGCATACAGGCAATGGCAAACATACGCTGTAATCAATATATGATATCTGTTCATCACGAAAACGATATGTCGTAGAAAGTTGCAACTATAGTATCATTTTTGTTACATTAGCCACATGGCTCAATAAACCTTAGTGAACTGTTTGAATTTCCTGACGCTACAAAATGTTTAATTGTTCGTTAATATTAAGTTTAGACACAAAGTGTGCTTCATATTTAGTGCTTATTAATTACTCAGGAATCACCTCCGCGGTTTGTCGGTTGAATTCAGCCTCACCCTACTGGGATTTTTTTAAAATATCTTCCAGTCCACAGGTAGACGCACAACATAACACTCACCTCACATTGTACAGCGACAGACGACTTGAACACAATACGTGCAACATAAAAACGTTCCAACATCAACTTTTACAGCAACTGGACAATCCACAACAAACAGAGCAACAAACTGTTCAACAACACAGGCATGTGGCTTACTTAGCCTTTTTGAATGAGACTGCAACAGCAATAAAATAGTTTACAGACTTCATGAGAACAGTTCAGTTTACATACTAGTTTAATACGTAGATGTCTACGTACCTTTGTTGTTACGTTTATCTTTCGCCCCATTTAGCATTAGGTAATGAAAGAATTAGTAAGAAATGTTTCTTTTATATTATTTGTATAACTTGTACTGTCTAAATAAATAAAAGTGATTAACTTGCTTATAAGTAGTCCATTCTCAGTAAATAGCTTTACAGGTTCATTAAATGATTTTACTCGGTGCCTGCTTTGACA
The DNA here is from genome assembly GCA_003012365.1 of Medauroidea extradentata. Taxonomy (NCBI): domain Eukaryota; kingdom Metazoa; phylum Arthropoda; class Insecta; order Phasmatodea; family Phasmatidae; genus Medauroidea; species Medauroidea extradentata. The sequence goes on along the minus strand of PNEQ01040647.1, from coordinate 18,715 downwards.
TAATAGTTGTAATTCCAAGTCCTTGTAACTTCTGCCAGTAGCCAGTAGTAGGGTATCGTGTTTAAATGTTGTGGCAGGATAGCTCTCTGGATACACCAGGCGAAAATTAATATGGCACCCATTGAAATCCTTATTATGGATATTAGAGTGGGACAAATTCATAATTTTATATTTTTTGAAACAGTGTTAGTTTTGTGTATGATACATTTGAGCACAATTTTCTCTTATAAAACAATTTTAGCTCTAATAGCTTTCTAGAAATCTTAATGTTGCGGCAAGTCTCTCATGTGGTGAAATTGATTACATCATCATGCAGATGTTTTGTTTTTGTCATCTCCGGCGTTGCCAATCCCAGTTGCATATTATACATTTCAACTTCCAGTCGTAAGTAATTTCGCCCGTCCTCAGACTCATGACGCAATTCACGATGTAACATCACATGTAAACAATTTTCTTTCTTTTTAGCAGCCACTGTCTGGACCAGCGCGAACGTGGATTGCACGTAAGACGTTTGATTTGCCTTCTTTTTGCAATATAAATTGCGCATAGTGACCACAACAGTACTTCCACCTAGACAGATTTCCCGAAACTGACGAAAAAAAAACTGTGTTGGAAACAGTGTCGCGTGGACACAACTGTACTGTAATGTTATGTTTGCACAGTTTTACCTGTGCTGTCACAACTGTGTGCAAAACCTTGCGTGTGGATCGGCCTTAATGTTTTGAAAGCCATTCTAAAAATTGCTTATTACATTCCTATCTTACTAAAGATGCTGCATCAAGCCCCCTACCCCTAAGTGACCTGTCATTGCACAGCATTTCCAATAGTAGAACAACTGCCTGTACGGCAACGTTGTAAATACCACCATATTATATTGTTGTTCTTGGTTGCGTTATATGATGAACATGTCTTCGAGTGCATAAAAAGAAGCGATTAACCATAGTCTTACGTGATTGTGAATATCGTACTTGTAACAGCAATTCCACAAAAAATTTCCTGTGGAAATACAAGATAGTAAATTAATGAAATACATTTATTTTTCCAATAAGCAACCGGTGCATGGAAAACAGAAAAATTGTAAGACTGTGCATGGTGCCTGGTAGAGTGGCCATTTTGGTTACCTGCTTGTAGTTACTCCGTGTCCTAACAACAAGATTAGTAGTTTAATGTACATTCATAAGCTGTTTGTGACGATTTTAAAAGTTATCGCACACTTTCAGAACACGTAATACAGAACACGCGTTTTGTGTCATACAATGAATAAGGGAGGGAATCAAACAAAAGTTTTACAAATTGACTTGACATTTTTATTTTACTGATTTGACCTATCAGTGGTTACGTAGGGTGAAAAGAGGTTTTATATCATTTATTTGTGAAATTTTTTATTTTACAAGTCTTCACAGGTAGATTATTTGAAATTAAGTTCCATACACCTTAACACATCACTATATCTTGCTACTTAATTACCTTAAGAAAGAACCATATTAAAGTTAATATTGTCCGTTTACACTTGTCATAAAGATTTGTTATAGGGAGCTTAATCAAAGAAGGATAATTTATAACAATTTAAAACTTTCGTTATGCAATACAAAACGTGTTGATGAATCAAATGTGAATTGCATCACAACTTTAGAAATAATATGCATAGCAACAGAACTATATGCATGAATGGTAGTTACAATCTTACTTTTTCACCAGGAAAATTTCAATGAAAATGTGCGCATTTTTTCTGCATACGTTAGTAGCCAGCACAATATAAATTATATTTGCTACGTATACTTAAAAACTAAAAAATTCACAAGAAAGTGTCAAATGCAGACAGATTTTATTTCACTGCTTGATATAACTACTGTATAGTTAAATAAAATCGTCAAACTATAAATTTACCAAAATTAATAACACCAAATAGCAAATAAAATACAGGATGGGGCTGAATTCGACCGACCAACCGCGGGTGGTGAGTCCTCAGTAAATAATAAGCACAACATATACAGAATACTTTTTGTTTAAACTTAATATTAACGAAGAAATAATCATTTGAGGTTCGAATTTAGTAACGATATTTTCACAACAAATGGGAAAATAAATTATTTCGGAGGACAATGCTCTAAACTTCGCGTTATGTTGTTAGACTCTTCTAATCCATAGCGAATTCTGACAAAGACCTTCTATCCTTTTGAAAATGACAGGGATGGCCACCGTTAAGTTTCATACAAGTTTTGTAGCGTCAGGAAATTCACAAATTTGGTAAGGTTTATTGAGCCATGTGACTTACGTAACAACAATTATCCTCTTGTTGCAACTGCCTACGACACATAGTTTTCGTTCGAAACGCAGTAAATGACTAGGTGTACCATTACAGAGCATAGAACACAGACGATAGTACGTACTAGTGTGTTTCGTTGTTCTCAGCGCACAGGCGACGGTGGACATTCATTGTAAAAAAACCTGTGCAATATTATTATATCAGCTCGCCACGCCGAATCGTCAAGTGCATTTGGAACGAAAACGACACGTCGTAGACAGTTGCAACAAGGGGATATTTTTGTTACGTAAGTCACAAGGCTCAATAAAACTTATTAAAGTGTTTGAATTCCCTGACGCTGCAAAAGGTTTAGTTGTTCGTTAATATTAAGTTTAGACACAAAGTGTGCTGTAATTTTGAGCTTATTATTTACTCAGGAATCACGTCCCGGGTTTGTCGGTTGAATTCAGCCCCACCCTACGGGGATTTTTTAAAAATATCTTCCAGTCCGCAGGTAGACGCACGTGGGTTTGTAAGATGTCTGTAACCCATACAATTCTTTAGGAGAAAAGTCAATTTCTGTTGGCCTTGGAGATTTTGTCTTGAAAATCAGGTTTACGTAAATGAAGTAAGGTTGTCGCTAGGAATCCCTCTCAAAGCCAGTATATTCCGTAAAAATAAATTGGGTACTCGGCACTTAGCCTAGCACGAACATCTAATTCATTTAAAATTCTAAAATATTTTCTCACTTATCATGACAGAGGAAAAGGTTCACAACAAGAAAATAGATAGTGAAGCTGTTACCTAATCCAGAAAAATTTCAATGAAATGTTTTTTCCATTTCTCAACACGCTTTTCACTACCGGTAATGTATATATGGTGTCGAAAGCAACAAACATATATATGTTTTTCAGATAGATATGTAGTCATTGATGTGCCGTTTATTACTTAAGCTGTAGTGGCTATTTTCTGTGTCATAATGAGAAGAAAGATAAATAAGAAGGGGGATGGGTAAGTTGATGTTCTTTTCAAACCACCACTGTAACATTTTTAAACTAATTTTTGCATTTAGGTCATCCTCCACACCCCCATCCCCCTGACAAATTGTATTGTCGCTTTACATTAATAAATAACTGCTTAACTACAACTCATATTTTTACCGCCGTAAGGCTGTAACGTAATTATAAACCACTTTCTCTTTAACTTCTTTAAGTTTCACTCCGGTTAATAATTTTTTTCTTAAATTGTGGTAGTTTTTTATTGTTCCTGAGAATGGCCTCATATAATCTGAACTCTAACTAACATTTTAATGTTATGAAACGTAAGGCTACCCAAATTGCGGTTACTGAAAGTGTTACTATGTACATGTCCGGTAACTCATAGTCAAAGTTGGGTATCAGTAGAGATTTAATGTTCAAAAATAGTTTCCAGAAGCGCTGTTCAAACACAAAACAATCAAAGTAATAACCTGATTAAGTTATGACTATTACATTTACGCGATGAGCATTAAGGACAGAAAACGTAAATACATTTCGGAACTAAGTATCGCTTTGTTTGATATTCGTACAAGCTCGGAAACTGCAATCTTTATAAACCTACTGTCCAAGTTATAGTTGAATAAAAATAGTTTATGAGAAAATTTTAAGCTGCATTGACCTGTATAAGATATTCTGAGTATACTTAAACAAATGTTTTTGCTGTGTAATGTAAAGTTGAGGGTAACTTGTATACGAGACAATTAGGAAATAGCTTATGTAGAGCACATATATAATGAAAATCATGTGATTTGTATTGAAGAGTTGTAATTGCTGTAGTTTCTTTTACTTAGAGACGGGTAATGTGATCCGTGTAATCCTACGTGACTGCGCAGCTGTGATCGGTCAGTAACGTAGTGCATGATGGTTGTCACACAGCAACGGTGATGACGGCAGTTGGCATCACCATCATAGCAGAGCTTCGCTGCGACTCAGTAGCCATCGTGGCCGTGCTTGTGATTGCCATGGCGCTAAACGGAGCTTACTTTGGAGGCAGCTTCATGAACAACCTGGACTTAGCACCCAACTATGCAGGGTCAGTCAGCGCACTGTCTTCAACCGTCACTGGTACCATCAGCATCATCGCTCCCACCATCATTGGTGCCATTACAGATAAACAGGTAATACTATCTTCGAGCTCAGTTTAATATTCCCACCCACTTGTGTAGTTTTTCTGCAGGTCACAGGTGGGTATATTACAAATATAAATACATGTACTTACAGCTCTACAAACATAGCTATTTTTCTCTGTGTAAAAAATAAAACAAACCTAATCCCATGTATCAGAATGCAATGCGATAGATTTCAAATAGGGATAGGTCACCTTATGATGCACCCCATAGTTAGTTATAAAATCTGACGACTATAAAACGTTCTGAAAAATATCGTTATTGATAAGCTCTTAACATTACACATGCGATTGTTTTAATGTTCCAACGAGCTATGCATTTCCATAACATTTCAGTTATACTAGTATTTAAACATAACGCAGGCAATTATAGCCAATTCTGGCCACATCGCAAATGTAAGAAGGAATGCTTTGAGTTTCATATTTCAGTGCTGTAAAGCCACAAAGAAATCGGCGTGAAGGTAATGATCCATCATCTCTAATACTTTTACAATAATTATTATTTATTCCTAACGCAGAGCAGATATCGAAGAATTACTATACAGTTTTGTTATAGGTCGTTCCAGATAAAGTGAGCACTAAAAATTTAACCTAATATCACTAACAGTAACTGCACATAATTTAACATTAATAATAGTTGCCTTACTACTTGTGTTGTTGGCAACGAACTAACCGAGCGTAGTTCAGTGTACTTTCCTATCTAAACGCAACAATACCAAAATAAAATCTATTGCAAACGCAATATTTGAATTTTATGTAATTAATCAACATTTTTTATCAAACTATAAAGGTTTGTAAAATACCTATCCACAATAGCAGAGTTTGAAGACTGATCCTCGGACGTGTCCGCAGACATATCTACGGACATGCATAAACAAAAGCCACGTGTGTCTATGATCGGGATGTCCGTCATGAAGCTTTCGGAAATTGGTACTAGGTAGCAGTAAATTCGACGTGTAAATAAAAATATCACTGGTAAATATTTCAATCAGTTTTTGTTCGTTATACATTAGAAGAAAATACATACGGTAGCTATAAATTAGCTACTATTCTTCTTATTCTTTATATCAAAATCAATGTTTCTTTTTCTTCTTTTCACCTGTTAGCTACGGCTTTCTTCGGTGGGGAATCGTGTTGTCTCGGATCATGTCCTCGGACCATGTTCGCAGATCCTCGGTCAAAGTTAAAATTCACGAACAATTCACAGACTTCGGACCTGCGGACATGTGGTCCTGCAAACATGACGTCAGAGGGTCACATGCACCAGTAACAGAACAGAGGACCTCGGACATGAGTGCGGACATCGCTATTGTGGATAGGCCTATATACTGCATAATTTATCTAACAAGCGCAAACATAAAGTCACGTGTCTAGAGAGGTTAAACATTTCCCGTTGTCAGGCGTTACGTGCGGAACGATACGAATCAGCTTAAAATAGAACTCGAGCAGGGCTTTTTTGAGTGCTCACTTTATTCCGAACTGCCTATACAAACAGTCTATGGTTACTAGTTTTTTCAAGACAAAATTCTCAATGGTATTTGATTAATTTGTTCATTAATGATAATTTCCTAACTTGCATAATTCTCTGAAACCATTATGAATTTAGTTTTGAAAAATTAGTAACCATAGACTGTTTGTAACAAATTTGTGCAACAATTATTCGATATCTGTTCACGGTTATGAATTAAAAAATTATTATCGTAAACGCAGTGTATATATATATATATATATATATATATATATATATATATATATATATAGTATATGCACATACATGCATACGTACATACATCATGCGTACGTACATACATACGTACATACATACACACATACATACTCACATACATACATACACACAAACATACACACATACATACAAACATACATACACACATACATACAAACATACATACACACATACATACATTACATACATACATACACACACAGACACACACACATAAGTTTTTGTCTAGAAAAAACTATTCTACACACAAAAACCGTTTTTCGATATCTGCTCTCGTTTAGGAATAAAAATAATATTTATCGTGAAATCAGTAGAGAAAAGTACACGAAAAATTCATTCCTTGGAGACTCACTTCAAAACCATATTTTGGAAACAGCGCGTGACTGTCCAATACCATATTTCTAGAGGATGAATTTCAGCTAGTAGAGCTAAGAAATATTGTACCAGTTGAAAGACCATCAAAAGCGGTTAAGCTGAAATCACACGACCCAATAAACACGCAATTTCATTGCAATCTGCTAAAATTGCATTGCATGTCGGACACAAAATTCTCGGAAAATCACATGCAATGCAAGCGACGACGCGATTTGTGAGCATAGAACAAGCTCTATATTTCTGTGCAATGCCTTGCAATTTGCGTGCAACAAGAAATGTGATTGGTCATATCAAGTAGAGTTTTCGCGGGCTTTACTGTACACGTAAACAAAAATATTGGAGTGAAAATGTGAGTGTGTGTTTTGGTTATTGGAGGAATATACTCACTGATACGTTTTTAAAATATTTCCAATTTAATACGGTAAGTCTAGCAACAACTTATAGTTTGGCGGGAAAGGAAAAAATTGCGTGTATATTGCATTGTGAATTGCGCCATGTAGAAGGTGGACATGGAGCGAATGAGAGAGATTCCATTGCAATTATTGCGCAGCTGATAGCATACAATGAGCTGCGCAATCTGTAAATTGCGTCCTGTGATTCCAGCTTTACCGATTATGCTGCAAAATGATTAACTAGGGTCACAATGTTACTAATGGTTCAGTAGGAAGGGCTTGTGTTTCTTATGTGGATATGTTCAATGGTACGTTACGCACGTTTTTAGTATTGTAGTGCTATTGTTTATTTGTTTAATTTTAATGAGTGTCAACTACTGTAAATATGAGTGCTAATTGGCTTGTTCAACACATGAATGCATCAAGGTACCATCCCGCACTCATTTAGGTTGAGTGCTAACAGTCTTCGTCAGTACCTGAATTTGGCAAATTACTGTCACACATCCGTCCCCAGCACACTTGTTTCTTAGCATTACATACCCTATTTTCTTAACGGTATGCAGGAATAATAGAAGAAAACCACTTAAACAAAAAAACCTAATATGTTTTTAAAACTCTTTATCAGCTTTTTTAAGGCTAGTCTTTACTAAAACATATTACTTATAACACCTATCTTCCATTCAATTTGACTCGTATATAGGCTAATAATTTTAACAGACTGCAACGTCATGTTTCTTAGTCAGACCTACGCCACGTGTTTCGCTTATCTGGTATCAGCTCAATCCGGAATATACGGGATAATTAATGATTTCATATACTGATCTACAACTGTAAGAAAACAACGTCCAATTGAAAGGAATCGGAGATGTGTCATTACTATTCTACAGTGCGTCAAAGTACGTTGTTAGGCTACCCGCCAAATTGTGGCCTATGACACATCCAGAGCAGCAGCTGCTTGGTTTGATCTTGCCAACCATATGGCCTACTGTCTAACAATGTCTCACATCTATTCTCTGACTTACAAGTGCTCGGGAAAGCCGGAGGAGGACGAGTAAGTAGAAATGACAGAGTGGCAGGGATAGGTTCGAAAGGTTGCACACAAGGTGACAACGATACTTGCTGTTTCACCCACTCATCAGAAAAAGTCAATTTGTTGTTGGTGACTGACATGTTCTCTTATTTAGTTGACATGTGGGCAGGTATTGTTGGACACATACTAGTGGAACCTCACATGCTACTTCATCATTTAAAAATTGCTGTTTACCTTCGCTTCCCCCTGTGAAACGCTAATTGAACTTATGAACGAGGTACGTTTGAGTATCTGCTGATACATGAGGTTCCAATGTGACAGTGCACCAGTCCATGTCATACTGACTGTGTTAAGTTTCTCAGTAGCACATTATAACATTGTTGGATTTGACATAGTGGGCCACTACCGTGCCGCCGCGTTCCCGTGACCTCACCAATATGGAGATTTTTCTATGTGGCTACACGAAGTCACTAGTGTTCGAGACCCCCTTTGATTTAGTTACGACCCTCATCATCAGGCTGTGCCTGCCAGCGCAACCTTTTACTCCTAGTAAAGAAGGATATATCACTGAGTGATGACAAAAGGATACGCCAAGCAGGGCATAACAATACATGAACAACATAATTATTTTAATATGAGTATTAGCATGTAACATAACAAAGACATTTGAGGTTACACTTTCAAAAAAAATTATTATAAAAAATTTAGGGGATCCCCGAGCACACAAAAACTAACTTATATTTTTTGGATAACATTAAATTAATTTTGTATTTTACAGTAACTATAAATTTTTACACTATCCGGCATAAGAAAGTTTAAAGTTACATTTTTTTTTAAAGGATTTGTTTGCGAGATAACTGTGGTCGTAAAAAATTGTCACAACTCCGACTGATCAGCCATTTCTATCACTTGTTACACCTGTAGAGAATGTAACAAGTGTAAATGTCACCTAGGGAATTCTGAAATATTCAGGATTCAGCAAAACAAAAATAAACATAGCCAACATATAGAAAAAAGTCTATCACGAACAGAACTAATGAGGATACAAAACAATAAAAAAAAAAAAAAACACCTCTGCAATACCAATTAATAAACATACTGTATTCCCCCAATTTCTAGTGAAAATACACCAGTATCAGTTAACATTTACATACCAAAATGTATAATGTACCATTACATTAATTTTCTACTAGATTGCAACAACATTAAATTAACAATTTAAAACTAGTTGTAACAGCTGCCAAAAACGTCTCTGATGGCCCAACAGCCCAATATTAAGTTAGGGTTGTGGTAATTCTGATACAAGATATATATTTTACTTTGCAACCTAGAAATCATTTAACAATTCAGAGTCTTATACTTTTCTCATTAAATAATAAAATAAAAATATTAAGTAAAAGTTCGTTCTGATTCCTTCAAATTTTAATATCACAGTTACTTTACTTTACACTATTCGTTGACGTATAGCAGAAATCGTCTCTGTGGAGTGGACCAGTGCTGCAACCTTGTAATAATAAAGTTTCACTGCAAATTGCATTAGAAAACAATGAGTTGACGAATGGGGTTAAAACCGCCCATCATACTGGATGACGACGCCTACCGTCTGGCACACTTCACGTACCCATATTTATCAATTACTATTACAGTAACTAAGACGGCGAATCGCGCACAAAACGTCGATTTCCCAAACAGCAGTCAAAACCGACGACTGTACTAAATCATCATCGTAGCAACGTAAAAGCTGAATGCTTAAAAACGTAGCACTATGACTTGTCACTGCAAACGTTCCTTGCGAGAACCAAGAAGAATCAATTATATTAATGGTTAGCGAACGTCCTAATTCGGCTTTCCGCCGAACACCAGCTACCCATAATGCTGCTACTGTACATACTCAGGGTACTGAATACACCTGCCAAACGCATTGGGCTACTGCCTCCCTGAGCGACTGCCATTAAAACTGGATAAAAGCTTCGAGCATTTCTTTAGGCTACTGCCATTACAATAAGCCTACGCCCTCCAGCATTTCCAGTTCCGCACACCGAAACCATTCAGGCACACTACCCCTGAACTGCCTAGGCGACTTGCGGCTTTTCACGTGGAACACTTCGCGGCGCTCCCGCGACCAACAGCACTTGTTCCACCTTCATCCAGAGCTGACTCGCCACTGCAGCTCCGAAATACTGCTCGCACCCGAAGGTTTGTTTTACTCGGCCTCTCTCAGAAGCTGGAAGAGTTGGGGCAAGTTGACCCAGGTCAACCCAGATCAAAAAGAGTTGACAACTCTCGGAGGAGCGAGGAAAACGCCTATTGCGTTGATTTGATGGCGGAACTAGCAGACGTATTTAGAAATTTTAATAAACAAGAATCATAAGATGATGAAGTCCCTACAGCTGCACCAAATTATTCACTATAAACGATAAAGTGCCTTCTAATGAAATTATGAGAAGCTAGAAAAATACACTGTACTAAACTTCATTGGTCTGAGGAATAATAATAATTCGTTGTATTTATTTATTATTCCGTTGAACTATGTTAAGTACATAACAGTACAGTAGCATAGGAATTTGTCAAGTTTACAGCAATTAAAACCCTATGTACAAGACATATATACAAACCCTCATTGAATGTACATTATAAGTACACCAGGTGATATACAAGTCCAACATCAAGAAGAATAATAACTTAACGATTTTTAATAACTTGAATTACTAACAACAAAGAAGCAAAATTTGTGAAAGGAGCTCATCATTTACGGGAATTAAACACATTCTGAAAATATTAACCAATTTTTGTGAACTGTTTTTAGAGGTTAACAACCGCATGCAAACAACACCATAGCACAAAACTTTTATTGGTTAGAATAAAAAAAACCTTATTCAGCTGCCGCAACTTTACTGTCGTCATCCATGTCTGAAATAATTCTTATTTTCTCTATTTTCAAACACGACAGCGAAAGTAAACTGCGCAGTCAACAGCAGTATGCTCGCCGTAACGTCTAGCAGACGATTTGCTCCAACTTGCCCTCGCAACTCTTCCTCGCGAGGAGGAGCTAAAAGGGCATGCTCTTTTTGACCTGGGAGCTTCTTGACCTGACGAGTAAAACACCCTGCGCCATCTTGTTTCCGGTGAGTAAAGCGCCTAGGAGTGCCCCGAGAGCTGCAAGAGCACAAAGAGTCGCCGTAGGTCAAGGCCGAGTAAAACAAACCTCGAGTCTTCCTACCTCCGCGCGTCACCGCCGTGCAGCGCCACGAGTCCCATGCGCAAAGGCATACACGCTAGTCCAATCCACACGAGACATCTGGTGCACTCACTTCTAGTATGACACAAAACATATGTGATGACCCGAACAAATTTATGGTCATCAAACACTGAAGACCATCCCATTTCTAGACGAGAAAATGAGAAATCTGCTTCAAATTTCCTCTCAAAGGAGGGCGGTCTCACACACAGTAACACATAATTTAAAGATTGGCGACATTCCTGCATGGCGAACCGCCTAAACACGAAAACATACCGTACATTTAGAATAATAGGAATAATAATACATTACCCACGCAAGCAAACACTTCAGGTATAAAATATACACTTACCCATCGGCGGATCTCACTAGGAATGCACGAAAAGATAAGATTAAGAAAACCGAAAAAAATAAACTGGTAATCATGAATGTAGATTAAGAAGAGAAGGAAGAAGACCTTGGATAGGATATCTCATGCACTAGACCTTTGAATGATAAAGACGTCTGTTCGCTTCGCTTAACAGTTCCATATATCGAATCGTTAAGTGCAAAAATAGTAGAATTAGAGCAAAATACACTTGGTAACCACCTTGAAATTCTTTTTAACATTGTGAAGTTTGATTTATTTTCTTTATTAACATTCGAAACGATTTCACGTACGCAATTAATGACAGCAAAAGTTTACTTGAAAAGTATGTGACATTACAACACAAGTAGTGCCACTTATAACTTACAGATATTAATCAAAAAACTTGAAAACTAAGAAGATGTCACTAGAAAAAAAATCATGACGTTGACACTTTGCCGTGTTCTCTTCAATCAAGGCAACACAATAGCAATAACCTTTAATAAAAAAATATATATATATATCAAAAAATTAAGTTCCAAAATGGCACAAGACCGCTAATGTTAGGGCTGTTCAAGACGTTATAATGGTAACTCAAGACTACATGTCGCTTCTGCTTCCATAACGACAGTCATTTTTAACAGTATGTGAAATTTGTGACCAACAAATGGACTGCATTAATTTAATGCCCAGTGTAAATTGCGAGTTAAATATTTCTTGATCAGAGTTTCTCTAAAATGGTGTACTTATCAGTTATGGGCTTGAAGCATGACTGGAACATAACAGTACTACAAGTGAATGTATTGTGCGCACTTAGTCATCATTATGACAGCATGAACCACAGTTAACACCTTAGCTTAACACACCACCTCTACGGTATGCTCAAGTGCTTACCTTCTGCTCCCAAGCCTTAAGTGCTGAGACATACATCCAGATTCTCTGTAGGAGGAAGAAGCATGTAGCTCCTGCAACATGGTTTCGGTGAGTTTTGATCTGGTTCCAAAGCACCGCCTGTGGTGTGAGACCACGATTTTTATGATTGTCGCTGTCTCCCCACAAGAGGAACGTAGCTGACCCTGGGCTTAGTAGCCTTCCAACTGAGCACAAACCTGAGGTCTACATTCCCTTCGGTTGGTTAGTGATCCTTGGCTTGTGGCACAGGGGGCTGGGCAGTATGCAAACTGTCCTTTATGGATGATGGTGGTAGTGGTAATATAACCCTAAATACCTGTCAGCAACTGACCACATAATGGTATCGATGTATATTGGGCACAGCATAGCTTTCCTGCACTGCCTAGTCGCTTGTTCTCGCAAGCTGGTTAAACTTGCTGGGCGTTGGGACCTGCTTAGAGGTCCTGCTAGCCGGGGCCAATGCGACCTTCTCCTGGTGCTGTCTCAGCACCTGATGTTGGGGCACGCAGAGTGTCGTGGGTTCCGAAGTAAAGGGATATAAGACTGATATCGCCCTGTATATGAATGAGAAAATAATACGATAGCATATACAAAATGCTGATTAAGTTAGTAAAGTGCTAGAAAATACATCTTCGTGGAGTTTAAGGGATAGACGTGAAGGCGGCCAGGTGTTGTCCCAGTGACTAATGCGCAGCTCTGGGCGCAAGGAGTCGATAACATCCTCTGGCAGCCCGGGAAATCTGTGCAACTGTGGATCACCAGCGGAACTAAACGGTGAACAATATTAGGTATTTAATTCCCAAATCAATTGCCGAAGTGCACTAACCAGGTCAGAGAGGCTGTGTGCCTACGAGCGCTCGCAGAATATCGGGATTGAGTTCCACACTGTAGCAATACCTGACATGTAGTGATAGGAAGTCGGTACTATAAAGGTCAGACCATAGAAAGTGAGAGGTTTTATAGCAGGTAGGGAAACGGGCATTTTGTAAAGGCAAGAGACCCTGGTCCTGATAACAAACAGCTATGTTTAATTCAGAAAACAAACACAGTCCCAGCCTGCAACCTAGGTCAGATTTTATCTGTTGAAAGAGACCTAAGCACTGCCGCACACCACGAAGTGCTAGGGAAAGGGTAGCACTCTCATCACTGTATAAGAATGCACGGCTGGCATGTTTGAAGCGACTGTGGCACAATTTGTAGATTATATCGTGGGCTTAATGCAACAACTAGATAACTAGGTAACTGGAGACATCTACTTGTAACACTGAAAATTACTTTTATATTACTCATAGTTACATGTTAAAACACAGTCTTGTGTTGCAACAATACTCCTAATTGACACATTTATAACTATATACCCATCAGTTGGAACTATTTTAAGAGTATTGTAGGCATCTGCAGATAAATTATACTTTATAAAATTAAGCTCGCGATACGACAGCTGATGCCAGGATGTATGCAGTATATCTGTAGGGCAGCAAAATGCCTGGTTGTATCCACGAGTTGGCGGCGAACACCATGTAACAGTCTAATGTAGCTTGATGTAGTAGAACCGCTCCGTCGCAATTTAATTTTCTAACATACCCGAATCTCTTGCTTTAAGTGTAGGTCCAGGGGAGGAGTATGACCTAAATGTGTCTCAGAGCTGAGCACCACTTTTCTACAAAGAAGAGGAGCCACGCAATGGGGCAATTAATCACAGTAGTGAGAGATTTGACAGCTATGGCTACTATTGGGGCCATGGTTATCTTCCTAAGTGTACCTTAGTTAAAAATGTTTAAAATAATAATAATAATAAAATAAAAACCGACATAGATGCCTAAAGAGCACTTTCGCAAGAAAGGAGTAACTACACACCAGTTACGTGCATGATAAATAGAAGACTACTGGAGAAAGGGGAGTGTCCAGGTTTCTTAATTAGCGGAGTTGTGAAAGTTTCTAGAAGAGAGTAGGAAGGACTATTTTTTCTTTAATATTGTTCCAGTGTGCACTAGTGGAGCGCTTTGTGTACCTCCTGAGCCAGCAGGTGTGCAGGGATGGGACGAACACTGCATGGTGGTGACCATCCTTATTCCGAGACACATGGCAGCTGCTCGCTTTTGGGTCCGGGGAGGGAGGAGGTGGCTGGTCCACCTACTCATCTCATGGAAGCGGTTCGATGTCGGTTGTTGATTGACAGGTGGCGACATTTTCTCAGGTAGCTGGTTAGTAGCCCGCCGGTGGTACTGAGTCAAGCTGATGTGACGGAGGATAGGGCCAAAACGGAAGGCGCTTGAGGAGGCTCAACGTAGTCATGAGTCCGTGACATACCAAGCTCTTTGACGTGTTGGCTGCTACTGTTTACTAGTGTTCTGGTAATGACTTAACTATCTTCCTCTTACTTATATTGGCTTATACAGTTACCAAGCGTCACTATGGAAATCGCTATAATATGATGTCTTTTTGTTATGATTCAGGATGTATATGTAATACTTGTCATCTGCCAAAGCCCGAAAATAAGCTCGGTAAGTTACATATTCTTAATGGCTGTCAGAATTACGTTGACATCTTTCATTCGGCGGCTGTCAATCCTTCATAACTCCTCATCGGCAACCAACTGAATTTATCATGCTGTTAAATTGGAAACTAAACAGTTAAAATTTAGACTAGTGCCCAGAAAATCTTCCGGAACATGTGTTGCAGCCCTTAAAGATCGCACAAGAGATTGAATGGGCATCACCTCTTGCTTCCAGTGCCAGTACAAGTAATTGCATTTACCTCAGTATGTCGTACGAGTCTTGCATGTATTCAGTGTCATGTAAAAATGTGCTTTATGAAAGCAGCACGACACAACGCTTTTAGTCTTTCTAGTCAAGCTGAAGTATATTTACCACTTTATAATGTTCCCACTTCCCCCTCCTGCATTTTGCATAGGCTTTTTAAAATTAGAAATAGATAATACTTCATAGAGAGGACCTCAAAAATATTCGCTGTTCTTAAGAGTGCGTGGTAGATAAATAAACGCTGAAAACCTAAAATGATTTCTACGTTTTTTTTCGAAGGCAATGTGGATAACATACTCAATGACAATCCTAGATAACGGTATTTTCCAGCTTTGTGAGTAAAAATTTATCCAGAATTACTAATTCGTTACGCGTGATCTCTTGCGTCGCAGTTAAATGCACGAGGTTCCGGCGTCAAAGATTGTGCCTCAGAAGTTCGTAACACTGCAAACAATTTTGTTTAAAATGTTGGCTAAAACTATTTTCTAGAATTGCTATTGATTAGTTTTCACAAATTGGCTTCAAGAAACCTACAGTTATAGAATAATGTTTTTACCGTTGAATTATGTACCACGTCCTCGTAAGTCCAGCACTTCGTAAATTTTACTTTCGTCAGAAAATAACTTAACCAGTATCCTGAAGTTTAATTTTTGCCGGAGTAGAGTTTCTTGTGTTTTGTGTTAAGCAAACACTGTTGGCATGGAGAAAGGTGTTCTACGTGTCTGCAGCAGTGTCTGCTGCACCATACCTCGTCTTCTTTGTGCTTGGCTCTGTCGACGAGCAGCCATGGAACAAGATTCAGAAGAAGGAAGAAGAAGTCAGCATCATCAACGCACAAGTTGACAACCTCACTGACAACTCGTCTGAACAGTGTTGAATGTGTAATACTTCATTTTTTTGTTTATTTCTGCCGTTGGTGCTGCCAGGGGGGGAGGGGAGAATATCAAGATGTATAGCCCCCCTCCGACCACCAAGAAATTCTGGGGAAACAATCGTACTTTCCACGGTAATGTTTTGAATTATTACAGCAGAAATACCACTCACTCAAAATATAAGATTTGTCTGTGTTTGTACATATGTATTTAAGAATATGTATACTGTATAGTGCATTGCAAAACAAAATTCCCCGAAAATAAATCTGGCTACGCTCCTGATTTATAAATACAAGGAGTGATATATTCTTACCTAAAGTATTGTTGAATTCATATATGTGGTGTGTAATTTTTCTGTGGGCGTAAAAATACCACAGTTACCTGGTCATTGGTGTTACATGTATTGAAACTCACAGGGTCTCAATATACAGCATGTTTCAGAGGAAATAACCAGATAAACGTGTCCTCGACTAAAGGTGCTTGCATCCCGTGTCGTAGAAATTGTGATAGGACCTGACTTCATTAGACTACACTACGAGAACATTACGGTATACTGACTGAGGTAACCGAGTTGTTCAATATGCTCCTCAATACATTTAACACCGAACTCGTAACGGGATACGACAAACGGTTTAATAACAGTGTCTTGCAGTTCCATATGAGCCGAGGAATAAATTGCTTGGAGTTCCATAACAAGAACGTTATGTTCATGAAAAATAATGTCGTGATGCATGGGTGTGTGCGATTGTAGCCCCACACTAGCTTGTGAGCGAATGTAAGTACAAATGTATGTGCCTGTGTTCATGTTTTATATTAAAACAGAGTTTCAACCATCCAAGCGAAATATGCTGAGTCGTAACAAAATTTGGGGTAACCTAAGGGTTAGCAGCACGCAGCTGACGTCACGCTTTGAGGAATTTTGTCAGATCTCCATACTTGTAATTAATGGAACATCAACCTACAATCGATAGACTTCATTCTCTCCCGTGGCCCTAGAGTCACTTAAAAAAATGCAAAAATTAAATTTACGGAATTTCTTCGTGCATAGAAAAGAAGGTAGATATTTACAATTTGCTCTTATTTATTCAACAAAATAAAATTTTTGACTCTCCAGAATATGATGAGGCCCACGTCGGCGTTCCACTGTCTGATTTCCTGTCCTCGAATGCGGCTGTCGTGTTACACAAGATTGCGACATTCTGCTCCACTTGTAACAACAGTCACCAGTAATCATCATTTCAAAACTTTTGTCAACTATTTCTACAATTCCCGAATGCCTGTTGTTGGCATAGTTACACTCCTTCGCATTTTGTAACAACTGGAATGTGTACACGTTAATAATGTCCAATAATATTTTTAATGCAGTTTACAGTCGTTAATATTAATACTGTAATTAATAAAAAAATTTCTAAAAAATAAAAAAAAAATTATAACTGGTTTTAAATGTTTCAAATCAAGAGACAAGAGTTCATGAAAAAAGTGTTTTAATAGTTCTGTCGAACTAAGCAGGACTCAGTAGTTATGAAAGAACACGGAGACTTATTTCAATTTTAACTTGTCGAAGTCTTCAAGCAATAATTGTCACACATCAACAGCACTTCATAAAACTCTATGAACACAAGTGGCAACTCAGTGTTAACCACCACACTACTCTCATCTTCAATACCTGGGCATACTCTCTTTAGACACTTGAGAACATCAGCAGCACTAAGTTTTGTCAGTGATATGGTTTCTTGCACCTGGCGAACTGGTGTTGTCACATGTAGCTGAGGCAGACAATGATAGACCACTTCGCTGTCCACTGTCACTTTGTTTTCTCCATTGTGTTGATGGTAATTGTGCAAGTTGGACCAATCCAAAGAGCACATGTAGTACAAGACTTGCCTAGCAGAGAGTGGCTCACCCAGAGAGCAGTACAGCTTGTAGACTGCACGCAGTGGTAGAACGTGCAAATTCTCAAACAATACTGTCCCTGAAAATTTAGTGAACAGGTAATACGGGACAAGTAATACATGTGATGTTCATTAATTTTATCGATATGAGTTGCATAGTTTTAAGATACTAATTAAGTATGTAATTGATCTTTTAATGCTTGCTTACCTAAATATAAGACACTATCTTATTCCAATATTTTCCTCCGCCCCCACCCCAAAAAACTGGTTCGAGACAAAAATTTTGAGTTTATCTGTAATATTAAAGTAAATGTTTTTCTTACTAAACTATATCAAGTTCGGTTATTACTGACTGCATTTACAAATGGGCATTTTAATTTATAACGTGTAAAAAAATACTATTTTTGCTTATTTTAATACAATAACAAAAAAAAAAAAAAATCCCACACATTTTAAAATTCAAGACCACGACAAAAATTTCATAACCTACTTTTTACGATGAATTTGCAAGGAAAGACGTGTGCGGGGATGATATGAATAACGTTTTTATTCTGATAGCCAATATTATATTTTTCGTCAAGCAACTGAATCCACAGATTGAAAATTTCGCGTTACAGTCTGTCTTGCGTAGTTAAGTGTAAAAATGGATAATATTACTATTTTCAATAAAAGTTATTTCAATTCGTGAATATTCTAGTGTGAGACTCACAAATTCGTACCGGTTACAATTTCATAATATTA